>LPNX011056703.1:158586-372802 GCA_001517045.1 Pseudotsuga menziesii
ACACCATGCCTCCGACCGGCGAAGAGGAAGCGATCACCATGGCATTAACCATGCAGACTAAAGCCCCATGAACATGCTGAATTCGTAAAACTGCTGAAACAGAATGCTGAAAGAAAATTTTTGAACTAGAATATGCACACATGAATATTTATCTTGCACAGATGCAATTATTCAACATACATAGCTACAATTATGTATCTTGCACAACGGAATGAACATGCATCCATTCAAGCATTCATTCAACATGTTCAACATTATCATTAACCAAAAAATATCGTTGCAGAAGTAAAATGCACAAGATCACTTATCTTATGAAGAGCTCGATCCGCAACCAGCTACGCCACTGCAACGTTCCACCCAACCATAGGCCAGCGTGCTCCTTAATCTCTCAGCAGCACTACCACCCCCGAGATGGGCATGATTCTCTAAGGAATAAGGGAACAAGCAGGCTTACACATAGCCAAGGATATACAAACACATCCAAGCTAACACAATTGGGTTTATCAGGAAATCAACAAGACAGCCAACCCAACATGGTTAGGTTTATCAGGCCATCCAGGAGTTGGAAAAGGCTAAATGCTAAGCTGGTGGGCTCATTACAGAGCCAAGAACACCTACACCAGAACTAGCCTGGCTTCTAAGACACCCACACACACCCAACATAAGGAATCAGTCCCTTCTCTGCTACACAGTCCCTCAGGCCCTGCATTCCCTTCCAGTGCTATTCAGGGGTTGTGGAGAAGAAATCCAACCCTCTAGCTCTGTCTGTGTGGTTTCTAGCCACCAGGTTTATCAAGAAAACCAAGCCCCCATCCCTGCTCCTTACACAGTCCGAAGACCAACCATTGCACATGTGCAATTAATCAGCTGATACAGCTTAAGACAGGGAAGACAAATTCTGAGTCATACTTGGCCCTATCATGTCCAAAATGACTCTCAAGTGAATTTACAACAGTCCCAAACGCACCAATGAATTTGGGAAAACAACAATCCCAAAACCATAAACAGTGAGCACAGCTCACAACGTGGGGAAAATGGTTCCAAATGGTCTGTGCATGAGGAAGACTTGCAACAGACCCCCAAACATAAAGAAGCCATAACAATCACAACAGACCTTGAGAAGGACAGTGACCACCGTGACTCACAGGAAGGACCACAGCTCCAATCTCAACATTTAAATGACAGAAATTTAAATGACCATACCAGTCTGAGAGAAGAGCATACAGCTACAAATGGGAATGAACGAGCACAGCTCCTAGTCTGCTGTGCAGATGGTAACAACGTAGAACCCACCACGCAGCCCGTGAGGAAAGGATACGCCTCACCACTCGCAAATCCGCAGAGAAAAAACGACGTGGGTAACACCAGGATCGCTCCTATGTGTGAGCAATAACAGCCAACGATCTCTGTGTGAGGATGAACAAGAATTCCAGCTTGTGTGTGGATGAACAGAACAGTGGATAGACGCGAGTAGGGAGTTCGTGAGTGTTTCGTACAGGCGTGGAGAGAACGGATGTCTTCCTGAGTGATGGCAGTGGTTTCTTCCATTGTGAAGTCAACCGTGGTGGAGTGTGCATGTGGGTGAGGACTGACAGTCCTGCACCCCACTCCCAAAGACCATTCACTGCCTCAACCACCAGCAGCCATTTTTAATGAAAGTGGTTGGAATAAAACAAGGGAAGGTGGCACATGGGTTTTTCTCTCATTGGCCAAGGTTTAACAAATTCCCCACCCTTATCCTTGTGAAAATCATGCCCCCATCTCATTTTAGTTGCCGCGAGCGTAGCTGGTCGGGTTCATTTTAATTAAAGATACATATTTACATGATGGCAACATAATATATGCCGCATGCCCTGATATACCATCGATGACAAGTTTAAATACAAAACATAGCATAACCGATCAATGGTGGGGCCTTGGCCTTTAGCTCCACACCATGATCATTACAATATATACATCATGTACATTTAATGCAACAGGGTCAAAACTGGGGTGTTACATGTGGTTTTGCCTCTTTTCCTTGTTTTGTATGGACAAGCAGTATGTAAAGGGTGACTAAGCATTATTTATAGGAAGAATAAAATAATATAAGGACGAGGATGTGGAGGTTTTGCCTCTTTTCCTTGTTTTGTATGGACAAGCAGTATGTAAAGGGTGACTAATCCTTATTTATAGGAATAATAAAATAATATAAGGACGAGGATGTGGATTCAAATGATTTTTTAATTTCTAAGCATTGGAAAACAAGAGCTAAGACTGTGCGGTAAGCGCCATCGTGGAAAAAAAACTTTGGACCATCTATCAGCTGACCAGGTAGGATATCCTCCCTAATTGAATTAGTTTCTAAAATGGCCAAGGTTGAAGATTGAGAGGTCCGGAATCTTGAGTATTAGAAAATTGAATAATGTTTCGAAGACAAGGATTCAGAAATATTTGACACTTTTGTTGAATGATACCATAGAAATAGCCAAAAAGAAGTTGAAAATCCTTAAAGAACAGGGAATCAATACTCATGGTGTGTTCAGTTCATATTTCTTTTATTTTTCTGTAGACCAAACCCCAAGTTTTCCATAGTTTGTTGATCGGTGTGCCAATAATTATTCCCCTTCTAAGGGGGTAATTATGGATGCATATAGGTCTAAAATATTATGTCCAGTGAGTTGTCTATTCATCTGAAATACCCTGTCTGTCCCCGCTGATTTTGTTCAAGTGTCCAAATATTATAAAGAAGAAATCTTAATTCAATTTTCTCGAGAGTCCACAGTTGAGTAGAAAGAAACTGTCCTGAAATCTTGTTCAAAACCTGACAGTCAATTGTTGAACCATCCTTTTTCCATTGATTACAACATGTTTAATGAAGAAACCCAGACTCTTTTAACCTTGGAAAGTCAGTCCTTAGGGTTGGATACAAATAAATACATCACAGAACCATGGTCGAGTTTAGTATTTACCCTTAGTACTGGTCAGGTAGAGTTTGAACAATTGATTCAGCCAATGCAGTCATCATGCCTTAAGTTTGATGAGTTTTTAGCTGAGAATATTCATTCTCAGTTAATAAATTTCCATAGGATGAGTTCTTTCATATTTCAATATTTTCTACTGAATATGCTTTTAGCATTCAATGAAGACAATTTACAACTCCCAGAGATGGTGATAACAGATGAAATGAGCACAGATTATTCTAAATTTATGAATTTTCTCATGGCAGAAGTTTACAATGTTTTCTTTCAAAAGAGATTGCCCAGAGTATTACCAGAGATGAAAGAAATACTATAGTTTTCACCTGAAAGAAGAATAGGGGATTGGTTCCTATATTAAAATGGTACAATGATTAGTTTATATGGGTTTTTTCATCAACCCTATATCCTACTGGCCTTTTTGACAGTGAGATTATTTGCACGGGAACTAATTATACAAAAGTTAATAGTTGAAGATGAGCATTTCCTGAATTTTAGAAAAAATTATGAAATTAAATTTCCATGGATAGTAGGCCCTTTTGTCATTAAAAGTAAATCAGCTCTTCCAGTGGTCGAAATCATGCTGAAAGAAATGGGATTTTCAGTGGAAACTACTATTAATTACAATCCTCACCATGTTATCTCAAATAGGAGACATGCAAATAAAAATAAACCATTTGAACACTCTGAGGTGGCAAAGCTTTTTGAAGCAACAAAATGGATAGATTATCTTAAGGATATTAAAAATGGTGAAAATATGCAGGACGATTCACTTTCATCTGTGCCAGGAAACAATTCTCCTCATCCTGATCTTTCTAGTATAGTCGTAAGCAACTATTCAAATTGCATCATTGGCTAGTTTTTTTTTGAAAAAACATTAAGAGGGACTTCTTAGACGCCATGGATACTGAAGAAGAAGATGCTTCTAGAAAACCCAAAAAGAAAAATATTGAAGCAACTTGTATAGGTTACAAAGGATAGTGCTAAAGGTAAAAAGAAGCAGATGAAGGTCAAAGGCCCAACCTTTGAAATCTAGGAGTATACATTTGATAAAATTCATGAGGGAGCTACAGATAAATACAAGTCCAAGAATGAATTGCTATACATATATAAATATGTGGGAGAAAAAGATTCTGATGAAACAATGAAATTATATGATGAAGTGAGAAAATTATCCACTCAAAACACATCCCTAGTTATTGGGATGATGCTAAAAATACATTGAATTTGACAATGACTATAGGAAACAAAGTTGCTGAAATGAGGATGAAATTAAAGAATATCCCTACTACTGATATGATACATATTCATAGAGAGACAAGTGACATTATTTATACTGATTTGTTGAAAGCAACATTGCAGGTATCAAAATTACAGTCAAGTAAGAAAAGAGTTGAAGAGTTACTCAGAAAGGAAAAGGTAGAGAACAAATCCCACTGGACACAGATTAAAAATTTACAAGTAGAATTATTGTTGGCTGATAGTCAAGCTGACAAGGGAGATGTTGCGCAGAAGTTGCTAACTGAAAAAAGAAAATGCAATTCAATTGTTGAAAAAGAATCTGAAAAATTCCATCTACTCGGCTTATGCAAACTTCTGAGCTAACAGAGTTTGAGAAAGAAACGGAAGCTTTGAATACTAAATTGATTGATTGTAAAGCAAGGTTGCTGAAGTTTGAGGAAAAGGAGAAGCAATGGGAAAAAGATGCAAAGATTTGGGCAGAAAGTGAAAAGGCTTTTAAAAAAAAACCAACATAGTTTGGGAAGGAACTACAAGAGAAGAATAAAGAACAGGAAGTACAGATTATTTCACCTTTTGTACAATTTGATAAGTCTCAAATATATATAAATCACTGGTTTGAAGAACCAGAATAAAAATTTGGAAGACATAGTTGTAAAAAGAGAACAAGAAAGAAAGACACCAAAGAACATATGAAAAGGACTGGTAGATCCGAATAATAAATTGACAAAGCAAGTGATAGGAAAGTTAGCCTTACAAGGAGCTAAGAATATCATCTGGGATGTGCTTATAGCAAAAGTAGCCAATCTTAGGCCTTATTTAGATTATATTTTGGACCAAGATATTGTTATGCAAGCATCTAGATAAAGTATCATGGTAGTGAGACAAGTTTTAAATAAAAAAACCCATAAACACTACTCAGAATGCAATCAAAATTTTAAACAGTTTAACATAGGAGGAAATAAGGAAGGAAAATAAAAAAGACATGGTCGTCACTATCACGTGGGAAATAAAGGTGGTAAGCAAATATCAACATTTGGATACAACAGGTGAAAGTTGATGTTATGAACCACCATATTAAGCAATTCATCAAACTATTTAGTCCATTGTTGAAAAGATGGATTCCTTTCTTCTGGGAAGAGAAAGGAGGGATGTGGTCTCAAAAGGATTATAATGACAGGTTGATTAGTTGCAGATCAGATCATAGGCAGTTTGAAGACATGCAACAATCCTTGTCTGGAAGAACGGTGGTTGACAAATTGGCTAGATATTTTGAGATGTTGTTTGATTTTAAAGACACATGCTAAATTTCCAGTTTTTTATTATATAGATAATGTAGAGCTAAGAGTGTTGGAGAAGGAGATGGTCAATTTGGATTTGCCAACTGTTGACCAATGGAGGACAATTCAACAATTTGGAAAAAATAAATACAGGTTGCACCAATGAAGATTTTGAAGATAGTTGAAAAGAAGAAATCATTATGTAATTCGTTTTGGAAAATTAGTTAGTTAAGAAATGTAGTTTATTTCAAAAAATAGTTAGAAGCAAATAAATGTGTTTGACACATGTACAGGAGGTTGTGCATATTTTTAGAATCAATTATTTCAGATCATGAAGCAATATTATGTATTAAAGCAACATTTTGAGATGAGAAAAGGGTTGGAAACCGAGAGATTTTGTGTTATGTACTGTGTGACCTATCTTTAATAAAATTATAGATCTGAATGCTGGCCTTTTGCTGCAAAGATTCATGTGTATCTCATAGTTACATACTGTTATTTCCCTTCTTATGTGCATGTATTTGATGTTTAAACTTTCCATTATGTGTTCTTTCATATATGGAATAAGTCTGTAATAGTTTCAGAATTCATACATGTTTATGCTCTTTCTATTGTTGCAGATGTCCACAAATCCTTTGAACTAAATTTAATACATAATTCATCTTTTTGGTGCTTTGTGTTAATGGACTGTCATTCTTTCTTCTTTATCACCATACCAACAACATTTTGATTGTGACCGAAGTATTATCTTGCCCTTGCAGAATATTTCCATGCAAACAGTTCTATGTTTCAAAAAATATGTGTGACTCCATAGCCCAATGTATACTTACTTTGTTTCAACCACCAAAACAATCTAAATCTTTTTATTTTTTTTATACATCTAGCCTTGTTAAACAAATTTGTGAGAGATCCCTCTCTGGAAAGAAAGAATCCATCTTTCTTTCTTAAAGTGGTTATGCTTTTACCTTGGGTTCTACCTTTTACAACCTAGGTAAATTCTGAGTGCTAACAAATTGGCGCCGTTCTCGGGGAATGAAAGTGAAAATCAGCCCTGGGAGAGACGAAAAATATTCCAAGAAGAAAGGATTTATTTGGGCAAACATAAATTTATGCATTTGAAAAAGGTTGTACATTTGCGCTGGCGACTCCACATTCATTTTGATCAAAATTTCAGAAGGAATCCTGGCTTCCAGGAGGTGACATACAAGAGGTAACCCTAATACTGAAATATTACAAAGTGTGGAAAACCCAGAAAGATTGTTTAGAAGTAGGAATAAAGAAAAAATAAATATTTCTCAGTTTGGTGCATCATCTTCTCAAGAGTTTCATAGCATTCAGGATTTTGGGTGGGAAACCAATTTTCAAAGATGATTATTATAGTCAAAATGTGAATATAATTTGAGGGAAACATAAATTAATCATAGTAGGTTAGAATCATATTTGCTTGATTCTATTTGGAAAAACCTTCAAAACTCTGTGAAAACTGAAGAAATAAATCATGTTGTTCAAAAATTTCAACCTTTAATTCCACCAACTGTTCAAACTCCTCCAACCTTTCAAGCTCCTCCTTTTGTTCCAAGCCCACCTAGACAAATGGCAGCTAGCTTTTCTCCTTTGGCCTTACCCGTTGTATTGCATGACCTTCCTCAAAATTATGCCCAAAGAATTTCCTTGTATGATGGGGATGGTAATTTCACAGCAAGACAACATGTTGATAGATTTGATGATTTCATTAAATTGGAGGAGGTTGATGATGATGATGTTAAGATGAGGTTGTTTGCACAAATTCTGTGAGGAGAGGAAAAGAAGTGGTTTAGAGACTTACCTGCTAGATCTATTCTCACATTTGTAGCTTTCCAAACTTCATTCTTGGAAAGATGGGATGATAAGAAAAGTCCATTACAAGTGCTTTCTCAATATAATAATCTCAAGAAAGGAGGTTTTGAATCTGTTCATGATTTTTCAAGTCGATTTATGAAGGTGTATAACTCTATTCCTGCTTATATCAAACCCCTTGTAGGCGCTGCAAAACTCCATTATGTTGATGCCTTTGACAGTGATTTTGCATTATTATTGAGAGAGAGAAAGTCGGTAAGTCTTCTTGTTATGTTTAAAGATGCATTAGAAGTGGAGGCTAATATGATGGAAATTGGAAAGATAAAGCAAAAATTAGAAACATATAAAAGAAAGCTAGAGAATAAAATGTGCCTTCTACTCCTATTGCTTCCACTCCTAATGATGATGAATTTTAAATGACGATGAAGAAATGGAGAGATTGATGGATAGGCTAACTGTAGATAATAGACCCTTGAACAGAACAAAATGAACCTCAAATCAGAAACCCAAACTTTAGAAAGTCAAATCCTCCCCCACATCCACAAATTCGATAGAGAGATATGAGGAATCCTAGAAATCCAGATGATAAACAAATAAGGCCACCTTTTCTTGAGAACTATGTTGGAGATGAAGAAGAGGTTGATCCTGTTGAAGATCAAATTCACCATTTTGGTGAGTTGGATTCTGAAACATACCTCACAGAGGAAGAGCATAACATGTTTGCTCACCAAGATGACAATAATGATTTTGAAGAGGAGTCCGAGTAGTACCAAAGAGGATATTTACATGCTATAGCTGATGTTCAAATAAAGATCAAATTGAGAAATAGAGATATTACTGTAAATAAAGGAAGGTCTAATTCAAATCAGCCTTCTAGTAGTCAACCAAACACGGAAAATAAAAATGAAAATAAAAAGGAACCTAATGTGTATAAAGAATCTGAAAAATAAAACAAAAAAAACAAAAGTGAAACAAACAGCACTGGTGGATGTAGAAAAAGTGTCTTCAACTTTTAATTTGCAAACAGAACTTTCGAAGCTGAAAATTTCCATTCCTTTCAATGAATTGTTAATAAACAGGGAATACAGAGATACAATAACAGATCTGGTTAGGAGTCAGGGAGAATTCCAACAAGATATCCTAGAGGTGACAGATGATGCTCCTACCATAATCTTTGGGTCAAAAATTTAAGATATGGATAATGATGAGGTCCCTCCTTTCTATATGAGTTTAAATGTACATGATATGATTGTGCACAATGCTATGTTAGATTTTGGTGCCTCTCATAATTTAATGCCTAAGGGGGTAGTATAAATTTTGGGACTGGAAGTTACTAGACCATATAAATATTTGTATTCCTTTGATTCTAGGAGGGTGAGGTGTCTTGGATTGATCAAGGATATGGTGGTAACTTTGACAAAATTCCATCTAAGACAGTGGTAATGGATGTTGTTGTACAAGATGTTCCTCCTAAATTTGGTGTATTTTTGTCAAGGTCTTGGACTTAGAAATTAAAAGGAAGTTTGCAAATGGATATGTCTTATGCTACTATTCCTGTGGTTGGTGGGAACAAAAGGTTATACAGTGAGAAGAGATCAACTTTTGTAGTTAGCAGTCAAGAAAAGCCAGAGAATCATCATATACATGATGTTGATACAAATTTAGGATATTCCATTTTATTTAATGTCGGTTCTCCCTGTGATCCTGGAATTCCTACACAAATTGAATCTAAAGAAGATGAAGAGTTTGTAAAAAGACGAGATTTTGGAGAAAAAACATAAAGAAGGACTTTGGACCATGTATTTTGATGGATCTGTGGCCAAAGTTGGTGCTGGTGCTGGTGTATATATTATTTATCCTATAAGGTATTTTCAAGCTTTTTCATACAAATTAAGTTTTGAATGTACCAATAATGTGGCAGAGTATGAAGCTTTTTTACTAGGACTGAATGCTTTAAAATATTTGGGAGCAAAGAGGCTGCACATTTTGGGATATTCAAAACTTGTAATAAACCAGGTGAATGACAACTATCAGTCCAAACATCCTAGAATGAGGGATTATAGGAATAAGGTATGGAATATGTTTGGTAACTATTTTATAGAGCACAATAGTAGAGTAATTCCCAGGTATGAAAACACGGTAGATGACTCTTTGGAGGTTATTGCTGGTAAATTTAAAACTCCCACTGTTGGTCAAAGAAAGTATAAAGTTGATATTGTAAATAGACCCTCCATACCAGAAAATTGCAAATACTAGAAAGTATTTGAGGATGATATGCAAATAAAAAGATCTGGTGAATTTGTAAATACTCAAATACGCAAATAAAAATGATAATTTTGAGAACTTCCAAGATGCTGAACCAAGTGAAGATGAAGAAGCTAGAAACAAAAAGTTGAAAAATATACTAGGGGGAAAGGATATATTCCAGTTGAAAAGAAATTTTATCCCAAGAGGTCTGATTCCCTTAGAGAAACTTTTTGACCAGAATTATGTTGCAAAAGATCCAAAAGTAAAGCCTGCTGATAATGTTGTCGAAGATAAAAATATAGGTACTGAAGAAGCTTCAAGGATTGTAAAATTGTCCAAGAATTTGTCTGTTAAAGAAAAAGAAGAGTATACCAATCTAATGAAAAAGTACACTGATGTATTTTCCTGGAGTTATGAGGATCTCAAAGAGTATGATACTTCTATCATACAACATACCATTCCAATAAAACCTGTTGAAAAACCTTTCAAGCAGAAACTAAGAAGAATCAATCCAATGTTGCTCCCTGTTATTGAGAAAGAAATTAAAAAAATATTCAATGCTAAGATCATAGTGACTTTGATCTTTTCCAAATGGGTTGCAAATTTGGTTCCTGTCAGAAAAGAAGAACGGTGAAATTAGGCTTTGCATAGACTTTAGAAATCTAAACAAAGTCTCATTAAAGGACAACTACCCATTGTCGAAGATTGATCACATTCTGCAGAAGGTGGTGGGATCTGAAAGGATTTCAACTATGGATGGTTTCAAGATATTATCAAATCAAAATGTTGCCTGAAGAATAGGAAAATACTACATTTATGACACCATGGGGTACATTAATGTACGCCAAAATGCCCTTTGGTTTAATGAATTCATGTTCCACTTTCTAGTGTGCCATGGACATCGCTTTTGCAGAGAATGATAAATTTGTGGTTGTATACATGGATTACATTACTATATATTCAAGATCTATCAAGGAACACATGAAGCATTTGGAGAAATTTTTTATAAAGTGCAGGAAGTATGGCATATCATTGAATCCCAGAAAATCAAATTTTGCATTGGAGGAAGGGAAATTGTTGGGGCACATCATTTCAAAAGATGGTATAAAAATAGATCCAAACAGAGTCAGTACAATTCAAAAGGTTGAGGAACCAAGGAGTAAAAAGGAGGTCCAATCATTCATTGGGCAGGTAAAATTTTGAGGAGGTTTATTCCTAGTTTTGTTGAAATATTAATGAACATCACTAATATGTTGAAAAAGGACAATGAGATAAAGTGGACAGTAGTTGCAAAGAAATCTTTCATAGAAATTAAACAGGGTATCACAGAAGCCCCAATTCTGGTAAGCCCATATTTTAGTAAGTATTTCTTAATATTTTTGTATGCTTCGAAACATATTATTGCTGGAGTTTTGTTACAGAAGAATGATCAAAATGTTGAACAACCCATAGCTTTCTTCAGCAAGGTGTTAAGGGATGGAGAATTAAAATATGATATTATGGAAAAGGAGGAATATGCTTGGGAAAAGTCTTTGAAAGATTTTACAGTTTATGTTCTTCGTTCAAATATCATTGCTTATGTTCTTGGTAATGTGGTGAAGAGCATTCTCACACATCCAGATCCAGAGGGAAAAAGAGAAAATTGGATTGTTGTGTTACTAGAGTATGACATTGAAATTAAGCCCACTAAGATGATTAGAGTACAAGTACTTGCAAAGATGATGACAAATTCAAATTGTAAATCCCTACAGATGATTTTTTTATCTAACCATTCAAATCAGCTTGACACAGGGGTACATGTATTGTCTGAATTTTTTATGTCTCCATGGTAATCTGATATTGTTTATGTTCTAAAAAATTTACAAGATCCTGTGGGATTAAGCAAAATAAGGGCAAGATCTGTGAAGCTGAAAGCTGCTAAGTTTTGTATTATGAATCAAAACCTCTATTGGAAGGATCATGGTGGTGTTTTGCTCAAATTCCTTTTGGAGAATGAAGCTAAGAAAACTATGAATGAATTTCACAAAGGAGATTGCGGTGGGCATCATTCATAGAAGGTGACAGCAAACAAGATTTTGAGAGCTGGTTTTTACTGGCATTCAATGTTTTCAAATTTTTACAAGGATACTACTACATATCACCAATGCCAGATATTTGATGGTAAGAGGAAATTGGTTCCACTCCCTCTCAATCCAATATCAGTAGAAGCACCTTTTTAGCAATGGGGACTGGATTTTATTGGGGAAATAAATCCAAATTCTTCAGGACAACATAGATGGATCTTAACAGCAACATAAACATAGATGGATCTTAACAGCAACAGACTATTTTACAAAGTGGATTGAATCAATACCTACAAGAAGGGCCACAGATGCAATGATTATGGATTTCCTCGAAGAAAATATTTTGGCTAGATTTGGTTGTCCTAGAAGGATTGTGATAGACAATGTAGCTGCTTTTAAGTCTAAAAAGATGATAATTTTTTGTCACAAGAATCATATCAGCCTTAATCATTCTACTGCATACTATCCACGGGGTAATAGAATAGCTAAATCTTCAAACAAAAGCCTAGTGAGAATTTTTAAGAAATTGTTGGAAGATAACAAAAGAGCTTTGCATACAAATCCGAAATATGCTTTGTGGGCTGACATAATCAACACAAAGAGAGAAATTGGGATGTCACCATTCCAATTAGTGTATGGAGATGAGGTAGTTTTTCCAGCATCTTTAGGAGTGTAAGTCATGAAACTATTGTAGGAACAACAGGATGAACCAAATCATGTACAAAGGAGAATAAATAAAATCATATAATTGAATGAGTTAAGAGACAAATCTTATGATAAAGTGCAGATACCTCAAGAGAAAATGAAGAAAACTTTTGATAGGGAGGTCAATAAATAATTATTCCAGATAAATGATTTGGTTTTAAAATGGGATGCTCCTAGAGAAGATAAACATGGGAATTTTGATCACATGTGGATAGGTCATTATATCATTGAAACATATAGAGGTAAGAATCCTTTTATTCTGCAGTATCAGGATGGGTCTTAGATGAAAGGAGGTCTAGTCAATGGAAGGTTTCTCAAACATTGCTTATCCTAAAGGGAGGAGGTAATTTTTGTATCATAGTTGTATATATTTCTTTACTTTTTAAATAGTACAGATGGTGAGACGAAGGATTTGAAGCCTATAGAGAAGGCCCTAAGATATAGAGGGGTAGCCATGTTTCTATATTTCTTTATTTTATTTTTACTCACAGAAAAAACAAAAAGAGAAATGAAAAAGCCTGAAAGTTGGGAGCAGTCCAATGGATTTGGAACTGGTCTACAAGGTTATTTGCTACCTTAGAGGGAGGATAGCATACCCAATTGGAGCCAGTTGTTAGCACTATTTTTCAGTTAAGTAATTGGAGGGGGTTAGATCAATGAAAGGAAGAATAAGGTCTGAAAAAATTCTTATCATATGACCTTGAAGGATGATAATAATGTCTTGCAATTGTTTTGAAGGATTATTTCTAAGTTGGAAATGCCAAATATTTGAAAATTCAGATTCTTAACCTTGAAAATGTATGTAAATGAAGAAATCCGCTCAAGTTAAATGGTGACAGCAATGAACAGCTTAGATGCATAGTGGAGGAAATCAATGGTTGTTAATGATTCTGCTAAGGAAAAATGCACAGGCTTAAGAAATTTGTTAAGAGAGGAAACAAATTAACTTAAAGACATGGTGATCCATTGGATGAAGAGAGGCAGATAGATCTACGGTCCCGAAGAATTCCATTGTTTAAACATGCAAGGGGAAATAAAATTCTAAGAGCTGTGGAACTACTTGGAGCCTACACATTTCAACGATGCAGATCAAAGGTCACAATTAGATCAATGGTGGAAATCCATTCCGCTGATATAACTTGCACGTAGAAAATAAATTTTCATATTGGCAAAATTGCTTAAAATGCCTGCATGTTTCAATGGCCAGGATTGGAGATGAGGAAGATCAACGGCGGAGGTGAAATCCACTGATCTAACATGCTCGTGGAAATAAACTTTTCAAATTCATGGAATTGTTTAAAAGGGGTGCATGTTTCAATGGAGGATATCTAATCAAAGGCATATCTACAGTGGAGAATGATTCCACTAATTCAACATGCACAGAGTAATGAACAATTGAAATCCGCGGAATGTGGTAGGCCCATGAAATGTGAACGGTGGAGATTTAAAGGAATTTTGATCAAAGGATGGAAATATTTCCTTGAGTTGAACTAACAAGGACAAAGTAACAATTGAAATCTGCGGAATTAGGTATAGGATGCATCTTTCAACAGCTGAGATGAAAGCTTGATCTGGATCAACGATTGAGGTTGATTCCACCAATTGAAAGTGCACGGAGGAATGAACTCTTGGATTCAGCCGAATAGGGTAGAGATCACATTTTTTAATAGTCCAGATAAAGATGTGATTTAGATCAACGGCTGACAATGATTCTGCTAATACAAGGTGCAAGGAAAAATAATTTTGGTGAGGATGTGGTAGTTGCGAATGGACGGTTCAGATTTGGGGAAGTTTTAGATCGATGATGGAGATTTGTTATGAAATTTGAAGTTGCATGCAAAATGAAGATGGGTAAAATAGCGGGAATAAGACAGTATGATTAACCAACAATCAATATCAAGGGCTCATATTGAAAGATACCACATTTACGGGTGAAATTCCATTTGTTCGAAGAAGGTGAACAGTCTATAGGAAGAATAAAATCATATAAGGATGAGCATGTGGGTTCAAATGATTTGTTTATTATAAGCATTGGAAAATGAGAGCTCAGACTTGTGGAAAGCACCACCATGGAAAAAAACATTTGGACCATCTGTCAGCTGACCAAGTAGGATTTCCTCCCTGATTGAATTATTTTCTAAAATGGCTGAGGTTGAATATATACAGGTCCAGAATCTTGAGTATCAAGAAATTGAATAATGTTTCAAAGATAAGGATTCAAAAATATTTGACACTGTTTTGTAGAATGATACCATGGAAATAGCCAAAAACAAGTTGAAAATCCTTAAATACCAGGGAATTGATACTCATGGTGTGTTCAGTTCATATTTCTTTTATTTTTCTGTAGGCCAAACCCCAAATTGTCAAGATTTTGTTGATTGGTGCTCCAATAATTATTCCCCTTCTAAGTGGGTAATTATGGATGAATCTAGGTCTAAAATCTTATGTCCAGTGAGTTCTCTGGTCATCCAAAATACACTTTATGTCCCGCTGATTTTTTTCAAGTGTCCAAAGAGTATAAAGAAGAAAGCTTAGTTCATTTTTTTTTAGAGTCCACAGTTGAGCAGAAAGAAACCTTCCTGAAAGCATGTTCAAAACCTGATAGTCAGTTGTTGAACCATCCTTTTCCCATTGATCACAACATGTTTAATGAAGAAAACCAGTCTCGTTTAACCTTGGCAATTCAGTTCTTAGGGTTGGATACAACTAAATACATCATAGAACCATTGTTGATTTTAGTATTTACCCTTAGTACTGGTCAGGTAGAGTCTGGACAATTGAGTCAGTTAATGCAGTCATCATGCCTTAAGTTTGATGAGTTTTTAGCTAAGAATATTCATTCCCAGTTAATAAATTTCAACGAGACGAGGTCTTTTAGATTTCAATATTTTCTACTGAAGATGTTTTTAGCATTCAATGAAGACAATTTACAACTCCCATAGATGGTGATAACAGATGAAATGAGCAGGGATTATTGTAAATTTATGAATTTTTTCATGGAAGAATTTACAATTTTTTATTTCAAAAGAGATTGCCTAGACTAGTACCAGAGATGAAAGAAAATACTACAGTTTTCACCTAAATAAATAATAGGGGATTGGTTCCTATCTGAAAATGGTATAGTGATTAGGTTATATGAGTTTGTTTATCAACCCTATATCCTACCAGGCTTTTTGACAGTGAGAGTATTTGCATTGGAACTAATTAGACAAAAGTTAATAGTTGAATATGAGAATTTCCTAAATTTTAGAAAAAAATCTGAAATTACATTTCCATCGATAGTAGGCCCTTTTGTCATTAAAAGTAAATCAGCTCTTCCAGTGGTTCAAATCCTACTCAAAGAAATGGTATTTTCAATGGAAACTACTATTAATTATGATCCTCACCATGTTATCTCAAATAGGAGATAGACAAATAAAAATAAACCATTTGAACACTCTGAGGTGGTAGGCCTTTCTGAAGCAGCAAACTGGATAGATTACCATAAGGATATCAAAAATGGTGAAAATATGCAGGAAGATTCACTTTCATCTGCATGAGGAAATAGTTCTCCTCAGCCTGATATTTCTAGTATAGTTGCAGTAGCTACTCAAATTACAACATTGGCTAGCTTTTTTCTGAAAAAAAAATAAGAGGGACTTCTCAAACGCCATGGATACTGAAGAAGAAGATACTTCCAGAACCCCCAAAAAACAAAAGATTGAAAAATCATGGCAGCTTGTACATGTTAAAAAGGATAGTGTTAAAGGTAAAAAGAAGAAGACAAAGGTCAAAGGCCCAGCCTTTGAAATCCAAGAGTAAACATTTGATAAAATTCCTTAGGGAGCTCAAGATAAATACAAGTCCAAGGATGAATTGCTATACATATATAAAGATGTGGGAGAAAATGCTTATGATAAAACAATGAAATTATATGATGTAGTGAGAAAATTATCCTGTCAAGACACATCCCTAGTGACTGTTAGGGATCATTCTAAAAATACATTGAATTTAGCAGTGACTATAGGAAACAAAGTTGCTAAAATGAGGATGAAATTAAAGAATATCTCTGCTACTGATATGATACATCTTCGTAGAGAGACATGTGACATTATTTATACTGATTTGTTGAAAGAAACATTGCAGGTGTCAAAATTACAGTCAAGTAAGAAAAGAGTTGAAGAGTTACTCAGAAAGGAAAAGGTGGAGAACAAATCCCACCAGACACAGATTAAAAATTTACAAGTATAATTATTGGTGGTTGATAGTCAAGCTGACAAGGGAGTTGTTGCACAGAAGTTGTTAACTAAAAAAGAAAATGCAATTCAATTGTTGAAAAAGAAGCTGAAAATTCCATCTACTAAGCTTATACAAACTTCTAAGATGACAGAGTTTGAGAAAGAAAAGGAATATTTGAATACTTAATTGATTGATTGTAAAGCAAGGCTGCTGAAGTTTGAGGAAAAGGAGAAGTAATGGGAAAAATATGCAAATATTTGGGAAGAAAGTGAAAAGTCTTTTAAAACAAAAAAATAGAGTTAGAGAAGGAACTACAAGAGAAGAATAAAGAACAAGAAGTACAAATTATTTCACCTTCTGTACAATCTGATATAGATTCCCTTTCCCAAGCTATGTCTTAGGTAAGTCTTAAAGATATAGAAATCATTGGTTTGAAGAACCATAATAAAAATTTGGAGGACGTAGCTGTAAAAAGAGAAAAAAGAAAGACACTAGAGAACATATGCAAAGAAGAAATAGATCAAAATAATAAATTGACAAAGGAAGTGACGTGATAGTTATCCTTATAGGGATCTAAGCATAATATAATAATAATAATCTATTTTTAAGGTCACCGCCAAGCAAGACGCCAATTTGGTGTAAGAGACCCCCTTGCTTGTGGGACAAGGGACCCCCCTCTGCGTAGTGATTTAACTGCTAAAGTCTATAGAGGTGTATGTAAACTACCGCCCTCTAGATTTGAACCTGTACCTCCTAAGAAGAAACACATGCTCTTAACCATTAGGCCCACTCATTGCATATCATCTACAATTTGCTTATAGCAAAAGCAACCAATATTAGGCCTTATTTAGATTATATTTTGGACCAAGATATTGTTATGCAATCGGGTATACAAAGTATCATGGTAGTGAGACAAGTTTTAAATAAAAAAACCCATAGACACTACTCAGAATGCAATCATCTTTTTAAACAGTTTGACAGAGGAGGAAATAAGGAATGCAAATATCAAAGACAGGATCGTCACTATCATGTGGGAAAGAAAGGTGGTAAGAAAATATCATCATTTGGATACAGTTCAGGCGAAAGTTGATGTTATGAACCACCATATTAAGGAATTCATCGAACTACTTAGTCCATTGTTTAAAAGAGGACTTCCTTTCTTCTGGGAAGAGAAAGGAGGGATGTGGTCTCAAAAGGATTATAATGACAGGTTGATTAGTTGCAGATCAGATCATAAGCAGTTTGAAGACATGCAATAATCCTTGTCTGGAAGAATAGTGGTTGACAAATTGGCTGGAGATTTTGAGATGTTGTTTGATTTTAAATCCACATGTGCTAAATTTCCAGATTTTTTTTATATAGATAATGTGGAGCTAAGAGTGTTGGCGAAGGACATGGTCAATTTGGATTTTCCAACTGCTAACCAATGGAGGACAATTCAACAATTTGGAAAAAATAAATACAAGTTGCACCAATGAATATTTTGAAGATAGCTGAAAAGAAGAAATCATTATGTAATTCATGTTGGAAAATTAGCTAGTTAAGAAGTATAGTTTATTTCAAAAAAAAATTAGAAGCAAATGAATGTGTTTGAGACATGTACAGGTGGTTGTGCCTATTTTTAGAATTAGTTATTTCAGATCATGAAGCAGTATTATGTATTTAAGCAACATTTTGAGATGAGAAAAGGGTTGGAACCTGAGATATTTTGTGTTATGTATTGTGTGACCTATGTTTAATAAAATTATAGAGCCAAATGCTATCCTTTTGCTGCAAAGATTCATGTCTATTTCCTAGTTACAGTTTGTTATTTCCGTTCTTATGTGCACATATTTGTTGTTTAAACTTGTCATTATGTGTTCTTTCATATATGGAATAAGTGTGTAATAGTTTATGAATTCACACATGTTTATGCTCTGGCTATTGTTTCAAATGTCCACAAATCCTTTCAACTAAATTTAATGCAGAATTCATCTTTTTGGTGCTCTTTGTTGATGGATTGCCATTATTTCTTCTTTATCATGAGACCAACAACATTTTGATTGTGACCGAAGTGTTATCTTTCCTTTGCAGAACCTTTCCCTACAAACAATTAAGTGATTCAAAAAAAAATTGTGACTCCATAGTCCAATGTATACTTACTTTGTTTCAACCACAAAAACAATCTAAATCTTTTTATTTTATTTATACATTTGGCCTTGTTAAACAAATTTTTGAAAGATCTCTCTCTGGAAAGAAAGAAGCCAGCTTTCTTTCTTAAAGTGGTTCTAGTGTTACCTTGGGGTCTACCTTTTACAACCTGGGTGAATTATGAGTGCTAACACACCCAAACCCATTTTCTTGCCAAAAATGATTCATGGAGCGAGTTAGAAACATTATGGATAAGATTATTCCAACCCACAAACTGCCCATAATGGAAACTCCACATTACTGCTTTTTTCAATCTTTCCATCTTTTCTGGTGTTTTAAGGCAAAAGTTAAAGCTAGTTTTAAGGTAGACTTCCTTGTTTTTTTCACCAACTCACCTCCCTTATTTTCCTCATATAAAAGCATGATAAATTCAATTTCCATTACTTGTGAGATGTACACACTCATCCAGCAAATTTTTGGGCATCTTGACTGGTTTGGAAGGATCTTTATTCACCTATGGGGTATTTTTACTAGTTTAGTCAGCCTGCTTTTGTACTGATTCAAAAATCCTTCGAAATATTTTGAATCCTTGGAGTATATATTGTATGAGCAACCTAAATCTATTTAATGATGGCTGGTGTAAGTTAATATCATCAATATTTTGTGGATTATCACATATTCAGTCTCCTTCTTGAGTGTTTGTTGCATATTTTCAAACAGTTTTGTGATTTCAATTGTTCTAAGCTTGGGCTAAATTTCCACAGGGACAAGGTCCCGAGCTCAACAAAATTCATCACTCTACTAGAGGAAAAAGAAAAAAAGGATAAAAACTTGGAAAGTATCCAAATGACCCAATCTTTCATAGTCATCCAATAGATGGTGGAGGAACAACAAAATCTCACTAAAGAGATAAGTTTATTAAGAAAGGAAAACACCTCCCTATTAGCAAAGAAGAAGATTAATGAGGAGATAATTAAAGAGCTTAAAAAGAAAAAGAAAACTATTAGTGATTTGAGATTCCAGTTGGATGAATCTAACAATATGATGAATTCTTTAAGGAATAAGCTAATAGATGTATGGAAAAAAATAAAATGTGCCCCCCTCCACTAGTCAATCAACTATATATGAGGGTACAATATCTATTTTGGATTAGAGGATTGAGAAATTGGATAAAGAATGGATGGAATGGAAAACACAAGTCACTGATAATCTTAGAAAAAATTTTGAAATGGAAGAGTTGGTTGATAAAAGGAAGGCAAGGAGAAAAACTCAATACATATGAGAAAAATGTGCATGAACAAAGGAAAAACATTGTTATATTTGAAGGGGAAATAAATTAATGGAATTCCAAACATAAATAGGTACTGACAAAAGATAAAAACGTGGAAAATTTGTCCACAACCAAATAAATAATGTAGTCGAATGTATCTAATATCTAACATTTTTCCTTCAATAAGAGCTCATATCCAATTCTTTTTAGATTTTAATGTCATTTATCAAGAAGTCAACAGATCATATGTGACTAAGAATCGAGAATTTATACAGAGAAAATATTAAAATATTAGGATAGAACAAACAATAGTGAATTCTTTGACTCCAAACTAGTTCAAAGTGTTGGACATTCATGATAGTACAATTACACTCATGGATATAGAAATATGTATTAGCAAATTCACTAATATAGAAATCACAAGGAATAGACTGAAGGAGTGATAAGCATTAATATTCCCATTCTTCAGGACAATCAATAATATGGTCCGAAATGGTCGACCATGGCCATGAGATACAAATATCATATTATATTCTATAGCAGCGCACCACAAAATAATACAAACTGCCATGTCTCAACTCATTTTTGTACCTAATAAGTCAACTATCCCAATGGCTAATGGGATCCTAAATCAACTGAATCCCTCTATTAAGCATTCAAAATTACTAGAATACTCAACTCAAAACTCATGAGAAGTTAATTACACCCCTAAGTCAGAGTTAGACAAGTAATTTAAGAATCTAAAAGGGGGTAGGAATGTATCTCCGCGAGGATGGGAAAACATTCAAACATAAAAGCATTGTAGCAAACAAGAAATAAGGGAAGACAACAAGGCAAGATGAAATGTCCTCTCAATATCCTAAAAGGTGAAATATCGGGAAATAAAATAATTAATAACGTGAGGCCAGGAGACGCTGGTGTGTAAAATTAATCCAAATAAAGGATCTCATTCAAATAACGCCATCTCAATAGATTCCATGTCATCAATTCCAGAGGAAAATGAACCCAAATTTTCTCATCAAGGGAGAATTCAACATTCGAGCAAAGAAGTTATAAAAGGAAAAATCAGAGAAAAACAAAGGGAGGTTCATTATTGCATATTTTGAAAGGATGTGAAATTTTGGGGAAATTGCATAGGGATGTGCAACACTAGTTTTCCTTTTCTTCTTTCTCGTTTTATTCATTGTAATGGGATTGGGAAAATTCTTCTCCTAGAGAAAGAAAGTAATCTCAGGGACATGATCAATAAGTCCCCTTTGTTGTAATTCTTTTGATAAATGAGATTGTTATTGATTTGAAACTCGAACCGAGGCTATTTTCCACTGGTGTTTGAAGGCATTATGTCGCATGTACGATTTTTATTTTCCTCCCTAAGGATGAAATTTCTTTATTATGTTGCTTCAATACATGGATATACAATATATGGCACATATTAGTTTTGGCATCATGTAAATATGCATTTTAATTAAATGAACCCCAACCAGCTATGTCAATGCAACCATATTGAAAAGGGCATGATTTTCCTAAGGATAGGGAGGGGGAATTATTGAACCTTGAACCAATGGGGAAAAAGCCATGTGTCAACTACCCATTTAAAACTTATGTTGTTAGTTGGGAGTAGTTATGGCTGGGAAGTGGTGGGTGGCAAGACTGTCAGTCCTTCCCACACGCACACTACACCAACAGGCTCATTCCTTTACGTGGGCAGGGAAAGCATCATGTTATTTTTCCACTCTCCCACTCTCCATTATTTTTGCTCACCCTCACACACAGGCTGGGGAATTTCCCCCTCTCATGCAGAGACGTTCTCTCTTCACCTTCTCATGC
Organism: Pseudotsuga menziesii; assembly: GCA_001517045.1. NCBI lineage: Eukaryota > Viridiplantae > Streptophyta > Pinopsida > Pinales > Pinaceae > Pseudotsuga > Pseudotsuga menziesii. The sequence continues at coordinate 180,359 of LPNX011056703.1, forward strand.
ACAGGATTCTTCATCATTTTCCTCACACAGGGAGTTGGAGAAACCGTTACTGTCACCCACAATTTTTCCTATGCATGAGCCATTCACACTCGGTGCTGTGTGTATGTGTGTTTCCCTCATCGACTTGTGGTTCGGTGCATTATGTTTTCCCCTGTCCAGGATGAGAATCGGATCTTCTTTTCCATTTTCGGAATGTGTGTCTTCCCGTTGTTTCAGTGTTGAATATTGGGGAAACTGCTTTCCCCATGATTTTGTTGCTGTGGTTTCACCTACGCTTTGGGCTGCTGTGGGTTATGAGTGATTTTTGGCCACGATAGGGCCAAGAATGACTCAGGGGTTGGATTTCCCCAGTCAAAACTATGAATTGCTTGGTTGTTGTGTATATGCAGTGGTTGGTCTTCGGACTATGTTGGATTGGGGTGAAGGCTTGGTTTGCTTGATAAAACTGGTGTGTTTGGGATCCGCACAGACAGAGCTAGAGGGTTGGATTTCTTCTCCACAACCCCTGAATAGCACTGGAAGGGAGGTCAGGGCCTGAGGGACTATGTAGCAGAGAAGGGATTGATTTCCTTGTGTTGGGTGTGTGTGGGTGTGCTAGGAGTTGGGCTAGTTCTGGTGTAGGTGTCCTTATCTCTTCAATGAGCTCACCAGCTTAGCATTCAGCTTTTCCCAGCTCCTTCATGGCCTGATAAACCCAACCGTGTTGGATTGGTTGTGTTGTTGATGGCCTGATAAACCCAATTGTGTTGGCTTGGCTTATTTTGTATCCTTGGCTATGTGTAAGCCTGCTTGTTCCTTATTCCTTGGGGAAATCATGCCCAGCTCGGGGGTGGCAGCGTTGCTGAGAGATTAAGGAGCACACTAGCCTATGGTTGGGTGGAACGTTGCAGCGACGTAGTTGGTTGTGTAACGAGTTCTTTATAAGATAAGTATTCTTGTCTATTTTACTTATGCAATCATATTTGATGTTTAATGAATGATGATGAACATGTTAAATGCTGGAATGTATGGTTTTGCTTCCGCTATATGTTAAACAATTATGTGTCTCTGCATGTTTTTACTTCCAAGCATTTTTCTTCAGTTTATATGTATGTACATGTTCATGGGGATATTTTCCTAGACGGTTATGGGTATGGTAGCGTCCTCTTCCCAGGTCAGAGGGTCGGGGATGTGATAGGGTGATTTCAGAGCTCATGTTGCAGCATGGGCCTGAATGGGCTGTGATGAATCAGTTAGTAGAGGCAGGTTTCCCTGTGCCTAGCAGGATAATAATAATAAAAAAGAAACTGTGTGAATGACAGGAAAAAATTCCAAAAATTTTCTTAAGTCCAAAAATCATCGAAGAGCTTAGGTTGAAGCACCTCCGATACGTCAAAAAAATTAGCCTGAAGCTCATCTGATGCAGCGGAGAGCTAGGAAGAAGTCTTCCCAATGCATAGTGGATAGAACTTAGAGACGAAGCCGTAACGGTCAGAAAATTCATGAGAATTCTTCCAATGCAGCGATGGTGGCATAAGAAAGGGAGGGCTCACTGGAAGGGAGCCGCAACGGCAGAAATGAAGAGGTGTTGAGAGCCGATGCCATGGGGCGAAATAAGTCGATGAGGAGGAAATTTTTGAAAAAATCTCTAAGTGTTGAGATCATCGGAAGTCTTCAGATGAAGACCGATGAAACATCGGCTCATCTAGATGAATGGAATTCTGATATGTTGGAAGAGAACAGGTGAAGGCAGAGCCGCAGTATCGGCGAAGATCACAGGAAGACTGCCGAAACATCGATGAAAATTAGTTGATGGAGCAGCCAATGCGACGACAAACGTTGGTGAAAATTAGACAATCAAGTAGCCGCAACGACGACAAATAATAGAGGAAGTATGAGCCAATACGTCGGTTGGTTCAACAGGTTTGAGCCGCAACAGTGGCGGAGGAAAGGTGATGAAGACGTCGATACGTCGACAAGAAAAGGAAGATGCAGCTGACGTGGGTGAAAGTTGAAAATTTTTCTAAGTGTTGGGATGTTTCGGAAGCCTTCAGATGAAGACCGTCGAAACGTCAGCTCACCTAGACGGATGGACTCCCGATGTCACTGGCAGAGAACAAGTGAGGACAAAGCCGCAGTGTCAGTGGAGATCACCTAAAGACCAATGAAACGTCGGCAAAAATTAGTTCATAGAATAGCCGACACAGCGGCGGCAGGAAGACCTCCAATACAGACCCAGCGGCGGAGAAAATTAGTGGATGGAACCGCCAAAACGTCAACTTGTTTAGTCGAAAGATCATCCGATACAAACCATCGATGATGGCGAGAGTTAGAGGAAGAGAGAGTCGATGAAGCGGCTGGAAGGGAAAGTAGGCGTAGTAATGGCGGCAAGAGGAAGAGGATGAGAGCGCCAATCCAGAGGAGAAAACGTGAAGGAAGCCAAAATGTCGGGAGGATTTAGTTGACTGAGGAGCCAATGCAGCGGCGGAAGATAAAGGAAAAAATTTTCGAAATTTTTTTCTAAGTATAGAAAATATCAGAAAAATTTAGAAGATCAGACCGCCGACACGTAGGGAGCCAAAGGAAGATCGGCCTAAAATGTCAGAAAAACTTAGTTGATGGGATCGTCGATGAGCATCAAAGAAAATCTAGTTGATCGGACCGCCGACACGTTGGAAAAACTTGGTGATTTGGACTGCCAATGAGCATTGGAAGAATTTAGAAGATCAGACCGCCGAGGTGTTGGAAGCTTAGACAACTAAGGACCCGATATGTCAGAAGATTAGTGGGGAAGAGACCCAATTTAACAAGGGAAAATTTTGGGTTTTCAAGTGGGATTTTTTCAACGAATTTCAACGGTTTTTCAATGAGACTTTCAGCAGTTTTTCAGTAGATTTTCAGGGCTGAAAAAGGAAGAAAATCTTGTGTTTGGGAAAAATTGTTATTTTATGATTTTTGTAGTAGAAGGTAAGTAATTCTGATTTATATCAATGTTATTCATCTAACAATTGTGTTACTAACACGTTTGCAGAATCATAAACACCTTCAAGGGCAGTATTCCAGATAGTGCAATTTGGTAAGTAAGTGGTGTTTTAGTTATGAGAACCCATGATAGATATGATGCTTAGGATTCCTACGAGCGTGCGAGAGATGCCATGGGATAAAATGTCTATAATGGAAATGATGACATAGAGTCTAATGGAATGATATTCCAAGAGACACCGTCAGATGTTGTAGCCACCATGAGAAGCTTGATTAAAGCTCAGGAAGAGCAACATCAATTGAATGCTGCTATGTTGCAGAGTTTGACAGACTTGCAAAGAAAGATAGACTCTAGGCGGGGTACAGTAAGACCAGAAGGCAGTAAGAGCAGTACTAGGAGAAGGAGAAGGACTTCTAATGGATCATTTGACTCCAAAGAATCCAGTCGGGACTCAAGCTCTTATTCTCGTAAGGGAAAAAGGACACACCATAGGGATCGCTCTCAGGATGAATTTAAGAATTCTAAGCCTCCTACATTTGATGGTGAAGTAAAGACTGGACAAGAGGCTGAAGCTTGGGTTCTTGGGATAAAGAAGTGCTTTCAAGTTCAGGATTATTTGGGAAACATGAAGGCAAGAGTTGCCATATTCAATCTGAATGGAAGGGCATCCATTTGGTGGGAACACTTCAAGTAAGTAAAGAGGATCAGTGAAAGGAGACTGAAGTGGAAACAGTTCAAGAAGTATTTCAAGCAGAAATACCTCTATGATAGGTATTATGATGACAATATTAAGGAGTTCCATGAGTTGAGATTGGGACAACAGACCATGGAAGAGTATGCAAATAAGTTCTTGGAATTGTTGAGGTATGTTCAATACATCAGATATGAAAAAGTGAAGGTCCAGCAGTTTTTGAGTGAATTGCCTCAGTCTTACAAAGATAGAATTGAGTTTTACGAACCTGGAACTCTTGAAGAAGCAATAAGGAAGGCTAAGTATTGCTATGAGCAAAGAAAAGGTAAACCTAATTACCATAAGGCATGGAAGGACAAGAAGAATGAGAAGTTTGACCAAAGAAAGAAAGGTTTCAAACCTTATAGCTTCAGGAATCAGCAGAAGTAGCCATCCCAAGCTGTGAGTAAGCCAGTTGGAGTGATAGGAGAAAATCCTAAGGGTCCACAACAGAATAGAGGACCCCCTCAATGTTGGAAATGTAGAGGACCCCGCATGCGTGGATATTGTCCACTCAAGAATGAGAGTGCAAGACCAGCTTACAACATTCAAGAAGAAGAAACAATGGTTCAAGTAGCAAGGGCAGTCCCTAGGATTTATGCAGCACTGGAGGACCGCCAGGAAGATCACCAGTCAACTATGGTTGAAGTTGCAAGTAAGATTGTTGAGCAATCTGTTTCTATTTTGATTGAACCTGGTTCTACTCACAGTTACATTACTCCTAGAGTAGTGGAGATTTGTGCTTTTAAGAAATTAAATCATAGGAAATCTTGGTTAGTTCAGCTAGCCACTGGAACTAAGAGAAAGGTTAGTGAAGTGGTAGAGAAATGTCCATTGGTAATGAATGGATTGGTCACTTGTGTAGATCTGAATGTTCTACCACTTGGTTCCTATGATGTTCTCATTGAAATGGATTGGTTAGAAGCTCACAGGGTAAATCTTGGTTGTTACAAAATACTTTCAAATGCATGGATGAAGAAGGGAACCCGGTAGTGGTGAAAGGCATTCCAAAGGTGGTTTCAGTATGTCAGGTTTCAGCAATGCAGTTGAAGAAGTTCTATAGGAAAGGTTTCCATTTGTATGCAACTCAAATTTTGGAGGCATTGGAGGGTGAAACTCCTAGGTTGGAGGACTATCAGGTGTTACAAGAATTCAAGGATGTGTTACCTGATGAGATTCCATGGCTTCCTCCAAAGAGGGACATTGATTTCACAATTGAAATTGTGCCGGGAGCAGCACCAGTGTCCAAGACACCCTACAGGATGAGTACACCGGAGATGCTAGAGTTGAAGATGCAACTGCAAGAGTTGTTGGAAAAGAAGTATATCCGGCCTAGTGTGTCTCCTTAGGGAGCACCAGTTCTATTTGTAAAGAAGAAGGATGGCACACTCAGGTTGTGTATTGATTACAGACAATTGAATAAGGTTACTGTGAAGAATAAATACCCGTTGCCTAGGATTGATGACCTCTTTGATCAAATGAGAGGAGCAAGGGTATTTTTCAAGATTGAATTGAGGTCTGGTTACCATTAGGTGTGTAATGTCCCCGACCCTCCGACTGGCGAAGAGGACGCTACCAAGGCATTAACCATCTGGGAAACCGCCCCATGAACATGGACATATATAAAAATGCTGAAACAAAATGCTTTGAACTAGAACATGCATACATGATTATTTATCATACATCGGAAGCAAACATATGTTCATACAAGAATTCAACATGTTCATCATAATCATTAACAGTAAATATGATTGCAAAAGTAAAATATACAAGGTTACTTATCTCATAAAGAACTCGTCCCGCAACCAGCTACGTCACTGCAACGTTCCACCCAACTATAGGCTAGCATGCTCCTAAATCTCTCAGCAATGCTACCACCCCCAAGATGGGCATGATTCCCCAAGGAATAAGGAACAATCAAGCTTACACATAGCCAAGGATATGCAAAACACAGCCAAGCCCACACAGTTGGGTTTATCAAGCCATCAACAAGACAGCCAAGCCAACATGGTTAAGTTTATCAGGCCATCAAGGAGCTAGGAAAGGATAAATTCTAAGCTGGTGATCCCATTATAGAGATAGGAACACCTACACCAGAACTAGCCTGACTTCTAAGACACCCACACACACCCAACACAAGGAATCAGTCCCTTCTCTGCTACACAGTCCCTCAGGCCCTGACTTCCCTTCCAGTGCTATTCAGGGGTTATGGAGAAGAAATCCAGCTCTATAGCTCTGTATGTGTGTTTTCCAAACACACCAGGTTTATCAAGTAAACCAAGCCCCCATCCCTCCTCCCAACACAGTCCGAAGACCAACCACTACATACACGCAGTCACATAAGCGATTCATAGCTTGGGAAAGGAAAACAACTCCTGACTCATTCTTGGCCCTATCATGGCCTAAATGACTCCAAAATAACCTACAGCAGTCCCAAAATGTAAAACAAACACACCCAGCAACGTGGGGAAACAACAGTCCATTCTCAACAATGAAGCCACCGGGAAGACTTACACAGATCGCAATGGGGAAGGAAAATCATCCTCCCAACCTATGCGTGAGAGAAATTTACAACAGATACCAATATACGGATGGAAACACATGAGATACCTCTCTGTGGAAAACGCGAATGACAGTCGAAACGACTCCCTCCCCTGGCTGCGTGAGACCAAACAGAAAAGAATTCCTCTTCCTGAGACACAGGGCATTTTTCCTTGCGTGAGGATGAGTGACAATGGAGAATGGCGAGTGGGAAGTGCGGGAGTCTTCACAGCACCTTCATGGAGAGAATGGAATGATGGGAATAGTCATTCTTCTGCCCAACGTGAGGTTCAATTCGCTGGTGGAGTGTGCGTGTGGGCAAGGACTGACAATCCTGCCACTCTCCACCCCCCAAAAAAATAAATGCCTCAACTACTCTACAGAGCATTAAAGTGGTAGTTGGATAAGACAAGGAAAGATGGGCAAATCAAACAGGGTGGTGACACATGGATTTTTCCCCATTGGTTCAAGGTTTGACATCCCCCCCCCTATCCTTAGGAAAATCATGCCCTTTTCAATATGGTTGAAGTGATAGAGCTGGTTGGGGTTCATTTAATTAAAAATGCATATTTACATGATGCCAAAACTAATATGTGTCGTATATCATGATATACCATTGTCAATGATTCCAGTCGCCGAAACATAACACAAACAAATCAATGGTGGGGCTTTTGTATTTAGCTCCGCACCATGATTCATTACAATATATACATCATGTACATTTAACGCAACGGGGTCAAAACTGGGGTGTTACAAGGTGAGAATCAAGGATGAAGACATTCATAAGACAGCCTTCAGAACAAGGTATGGACATTATGAGTTTGTAGTGGTACCATTTGGTCTCACGAATGCACCAGCTACATTTATGTGCCTTATGAATAATGTCTTTAGCAGGTTTTTTGACAAGTTTGTTCTTGTTTTCCTTGATGACATTCTTATTTATTCTAAGAATAAGGAGGAGCATGAAGATCATTTGAGATTGACATTGTAATTGCTCCAGGACCATCAGCTGTATGCAAAGCTGAGCAAGTGTCACTTCTATAGAGATAGAATTCAGTATTTGGGTCACATTATCTCAGAAAATGGTATATCTGTGGACCTTGAAAATATTGAAGCGATTATGAATTGGCCTACTCCAAGAAATGTGACAGGCGTAAGTTCATTTATGGGACTTTCAGGATACCACAGGAGATTCATTGAGGGATTCTCCAAAGTTGCACATGCCATCACTTCTTTGCAAAAGAAGAGGATAAAGTTTGAATGGACATCGAGGTGTGAAGAAAGCTTCCAGCAGTTGAAGAATATTCTCACTAGTGCACCAATATTGAGAGTTGCAGATCCAGAGAAATATTTTGTGGTGTATACCAATGAATGTGGACAAGGGCTTGGAGGAGTCCTTATGCAAGACAACCACGTGATATGTTCTGAGTCAAGAAATTTGAAGGAGCATGAGAAGGACTATGCCACTCATGATCTAGAGCTTGCAGCCATAGTACATGCCCTCAAGATGTGGAGGCATTACTTAATGGGTAAAATATTTGAACTAAGGATAGACCATTGTGGTCTAAATTATCTATTTGATCAGGCTACGCTAGGCAAGCAAGATGGATGGAGTTTTTACGTGAGTTTGATTTTGAAATCAAGCACATAAAGGGGAAAGAGAATAAGGTAGTTGATGCACTCAGCAGGAAGGTGCAGGAAATGCATGTGGCATCTCTTAGTATTTTCCAATCAGAATTGAGGCAGCAGATTGTTAATCATGTTGCTGGAAATGAATGGTATGAGCTAGTGATAGAAAAATTGCAGCAACAAAGTCTTGAGAAGATGTATGAGGGATATAAATTGGAAGAAGATGGACTTATTACTTATAAGGGTAGAATTTATATTCCAAATGTAGCAGATTTGAGGAGAGTTGTTATGGATGAAATCCATCAAACTCCATATTCTGGTCACCTAGGATACTAGAAGACAATTGCTACCGCCAGAAAACAGTACTTTTGGCCAGGAATGAAAAAGGACATGGCTGAATACATTTTGAGGTGCATGAAATTTCAGCAGGTAAAAGTTGAGCATCAACACCCTACAGTTTTGTTGCAGCCTTTTCCAGTTCCAGAATGGAAATGGGAGGTTATTTCCATGGATTTTATTACAGGATTGTCGATGACTTGGAGACAACATGATTCCATCATGGTTTTGGTGGACAAGTTGACAAAGGCAGCACATTTTATACCAGTTAAGTCTACGCAGAAGACTGATGACATTGCAAATATCTTCATAAAGGAGATTTTCAAATTGCATCGATTGCCTAAGGAAATAGTCTCTGACCGAGATGTATCTCCGCAAGGATGGGTAAACATTCAAACATAAAAGCATTGTAAAAAACAAGAAATAAGGGAAGACAACAAGGAAAGATGAAATGTCCTCTCAATATCCTAAAAGGTGAAATATCGGGAAATAAAAGAATTAATAACGTGAGGCCACGAGACACTGGTGTGTAAAATTAATCCAAATAAAGTATCTCATTCAAATAATGCCATCTCAACAGATTCCATGTCATCAATTCCAGAGGAAAATGCACCCAGAGTTTCTCATGAAGGGAGAATTCAACATTCGAGCAAAGAAGTTATAAAAGGAAAAATCAAAGAAAAACAAAGGGAGGTTCATTATTGCATATATTGAAAGGATGTTGAAATTTTGGGGAAATTGCATAGGGATGTGCAACACTAGTTTTCCTTTTCTTCTTTCTCTTTTTATTCTTTGTAATGGGATTGGAGAAATTCTTCTCCTAGAGAAAGCAAGTAATCTGAGGGACATGATCGATGAGTCCCCCTTCCTGTAATTCTTTTGATAAATGGGATTGTTATTGATTTGAAACTCAAACCGAAGCTATTTTCCACTGGTGTTTGAAGGAATTATGTCGCGTGTATGATTTTAATTTTCCTCCCTAAGGATGAAATTTCTTTATTATGTTGCTTCAATACGTGGATATACAATTAATGTTCCCACATGATTTTTTGTATTTTTTTTTAATGCAGTTAATAGAAAGCATGTCAATTATTTACTGTTGAATATGTTTATGGTACTTCATTTTATTTCATAGAAATGAACTATGATTAAGGTGCCCCTACTGTATTTTCTTCACTAATTCTCATACTCAAATATATCTTTTTTCCTTCCATATTAATCAATGTTCAAGTTACTTTTCAACAACTGAGATCAATTTTATGCACCACGGAACTTGGTTGTAGATATAGTCAGTAAAGTACATGTAAATCTATATGTACCTAGGGTGACAAACTAGCAATTTCTACCTCCAAATATTAGGGATCCCTCGCTTGAGCTGAGGACTGACTCAATGGTATAAAGTGGAAAAATAATGGTGCATCCTACACAACCCTCCTTGGCCTTGTAACACCCTAGAGAATCAAATATTTCTTATTTGAGATCTATCCATTGTCCTGATAAGAGAAAAGAACCATAAACTTAAGGGGCACAACCTGAGGAAAAATAGGTTTCAACCTTTGACAACAAGGAATCAAGAAATTAAATGTAGCACCCTAGTTTTGACCCCGTTGCATTAAATGTACATGATGTATATATTGTAATTAATCATGGTGTGGAGCTAAAGGCAAAATCCCCACCATTGATTTGGTTTTGTTATGTTTTGGCGATTGGAATCGTGGCCGATGGTATATCATGATATACGGTACATATTAGTTTTGGCATCATGTAAATATGCATTTTAATTAAATGAACCCCAACCAGCTATGTTAATGCAACCATATTGAAAAGGGCATGATTTTCCTAAGGATAGTGAGGGGGAATTATTGAACCTTGAACCAATGGGGAAAAGGCCATGTGTCAACTACCCATTTAAAACTTCTATTGTTAGTTGGGAGTAGTTATGGCTGGGAAGTAGTGGGTGGTAGGACTATCAGTCCTTGCCCACATGCACACTCCACCAGCAGGCTCATTCCTTTACGTGGGCAGGGAAAACATCAGGGGATTTTTCCACTCTCCCACTATCCATTTTTTTTTCTCATCCTCACACATAGGCGGGGGAATTTCCCCCTCTCATGTAGAGAAATTATCTCTTCACCTTCTCATGCACAGGATTCTTCATCATTTTCCTCATGCAGGGAGCTGGAAAAACCGTTACCATCACCCACGATTTTTATTGTGCATGATCCATTCACGCTCGGGGTTGTGTGTATGTGTGTTTCCCTCACCAACTTGTGGTTCGGTGCATTATGTTTTCCCCTATCCAGGTTGAGAATCGGATCTTCTTTTCCATTTTCTTACTGTGTGTCTTCCCATTGTTTCAGTGTTGAAGATTAGGGCGGCTACTTTCCCCATGATTTTGTTGTTGTGGTTTCACCTATGCTTTGGGCTGCTGTGGGTTATGAGTGAGTCATTTTTTCCACGATAGGGCCAAGAATGACTCAGGGGTTGGATTTCCCTAGTCAAAAATGTGAATTGCTTGGTTGTTGTGTATATGCAGTGGTTGGTTTTCGGACTGTGTTGGAGTGGGGTGAAGGCTTGCTTTGCTTGATAAACCTGGTGTGTTTGGGAACCACATAGATAGAGCTAGAGGGCTGGATTTCTTATCCACAACCCCTGAATAGAAATGGAAGGGAGGTCAGGGCCTGAGGGACTGTGTAGCAGAGAAAAGACTGATTTCCTTATTTTGAGTGTGTGTGGGTGTCCTAGGAGTCAGGCTAGTTCTGGTGTAGGTGTCCTTATCTCTTCAATGAGCTCACCAGCTTAGCATTTAGCTTTTCCCAATTCCTTGATGGCCTGATAAACCCAACCGCGTTGGCTTGGCTGTCTTGTTGATGGCCTGATAAACCCAACTGTGTTGGCTTGGCTAATTATGTATCATTGGCTATGTGTAAGCCTTCTTGTTCCTTATTCCTTAGGGAAATCATGCCCAGCTCAGGGGTGGCAGTGTTGCTGAGAGATTAAGGAGCACGTTGGCCTATGGTTGGGTGGAACGTTGCAGCAACGTAGCTGGTTACGGAATGAGTTCCTTATAAGATAAGTATTCTTGTCTATTTTACTTCTTCAATCATATTTGATGTTTAATGAATGATGATGAACATGTTAAATGCTGGAATGTATGGTTTTTCTTCCACTGTATGTTAAACAATTATGCATCTCTACATGTTTTTACTTCCAAGCATTTTTCTTCAGTTTATATGTATGTACATGTTCATGGGGCTAGTTGCCCGGAAGGTTATGGGTATGGTAGCATCCTCTTCGCCAGTCGAAGGGTCGGGTACGTCAAAATTAAATATGTTTTTATGAGAGATTAATGATGATAGGTACTATACCACTTCTTAAATTCATTCTACCTACTCGAGCTAAGGTTTTTAAATTGTTTGAGGTACTAGTAGAATTGTAGAAAATGTATAATGGTAATGGGAGGACCTAAGAACTATTTGGTTTTCTAATATTTATCTATATATGGCTTATAAACAATAGCATGGGCCAATGTAGGCTTATTTCCATCATTTAGGAGCTCCTGTGCATGATAAAATTTTATCTATATATTACTAAAATTAATCTTTATTGTGTGAGAAACAAAATGGTTCTATACCTAGTGCAATTTGAAATCACTACCCAAAAAAAAATTATATTTCCCACAAAAATATCATAGCATTCACAATTTAAAAGTAAACCAATGTTGAATTTGTTGACACATCATGTAGTGCCACTTTGTACTAGTTTTGGCTCATCTCATAATCCATCCTTATGTCAAAACCACCTGCAATGGAAGACACAAATATTAAAAACCTAATTATAAACTATTTAAGGGTCACATTAATTAATTGGATCGATTTCTTGTTACTACCTTGAGCTTCTCTTTTCTATGAAAATTCTTTATTATCTACTTATGAGAACAACTATGAGAAGGTGGAAGCTCATATTTCCCTCCTCCCCACATCACTCTTATTTTCCCATACCTAGTGCACATACACATCATAGTACCAAATATTAAAAACTAAAATAAGAACATCATATATTATACCAATAAAAAGTAACATAAAAGATCATCAAATTTATTGATTATCTATCAATGCATTTCAATCATATAGCATGTTTATGTCTACTACACGATTTCCTCCTAGTTGTTTTTTGTTTAATCATGTCCATAATTATGACGTTGCTATCTTCTTTGTGATTCCCTTATTCTCTTAATCAACATTGTTGTTAAAAATACAAAATACACCTATGTGCACATGGTCGAGTGGAACCCACATCTAGGATAAAAGAAAACCATTTATAAGTCACCTCATTCATATTACATGAACATAAAAAAATACAGTTTATTATTGATTAAACATCTAATTTAGTATATTTTTATAATACTTGATGTAGTAAACAAGGTTTGTAATCATTTTGTGTAATTTTCATAGTTATATGTAAGGTATTTGGAGAATAGAATAATGTATTCACAAGCAATATGCCTTGAACAATGCAATGTAGTATATGCAAGACTGATAGAATTATTATGTAAATCTTGTTTTATTAAAAATTAAATTTAGACGATTGATATTTATCTAAGAAGATGTAACATCATTGATATCCCTTAAAACCCCGTATCCCTAATCTCCACAACCAACAAGTTTAATGAAAGGAGGTACATTTGGACAACAACATTAATGTGAATGAACAAATGTCAAATTTCATCGATAAAGAGAAATTTATCTAGTATCAATCAACAAACAATTAGCATGTTACCTCATGCATGAAGTGAATTCCAACCACCTATAAAATTTTACGTTAGAAAGGAAAGAGTTGAAGTAAATTATTCAATGAACACACATATTAGACTAGGAAATACTTCTAAATATTAACAAAATATCCCTAATTTAAATGTTACATTTCCTAATAAAAACTTACAAATCTTAGTCACTTAGGAAAACATAAATGTCTCATGATACAATGATGGTTAACTTATCCTAATGGTTCTTTTAATCAAGTTTTCCAATTTTCTGGATGGTTCAGTTTTTCAAAATATATTTGGATTTAGAATCTTTTGTCAATATGAAAATATCAATGATTGTGTATTTATTGATATGGTATTCCACAACCACCGAAAATATGACTCATGACTATTGAAAATTTTATTTAAGAAAGAAAGGTTCTATAGCCACTAAAAATAGGGATATGTAGCATGTTGAAAACACTTTGAAAAATAGGGTTTTGTAACCACTAAAAACAAGTATTTGTCATATCTTAAAAACACTTTAGAAAATAGGGTTTTGTATCCATGTCCAGCATCCTATAGATAATAGATTTCCTAGAATCACAATTTATTCAAATAAAAAGGGTTAGAAAAATACTTAAATACATAAGTTTATAAGATATAAATACCATAAATTTTCCATTACACTTGAATCATAGTTTCTAAAAATACAAACCTAATATGTTGATCATTTAAGTGCAAGGACCTTTAGAATAGAAAACAACAGATTTTATGGTTGTTGACAACATCCCAATGTAACAAAGATAACAAGATGGATGCAAATAATGGTTCAAGTACCATGCGTTATTTCAAGGAACCAATAGGTATCTTATGGAAATAAACTTTTAACTTGACAATATTGAACATAAGTTATTGGTAAAGGAGGAAAATTTCAAGCAATGGAAGATAGATGATATACACATGAAGAAAAACTATATACCTTCATAAAAATCATGTTTATTAGAAATAATATATGAATTGGAATGTTGTTAATATTTTAATGGTTATACAATAGCATTATACATTTAGCATCATTTCATCATAACCATAACATTAGGATCACTAAAAGAAATACAAGCACAACAAGACAAAAGAACACATAGATTTATCCTGGGAAACCCTCTTGGGGGACAAAACTAAGAAAAAAATCCTTAATATATAATTTTACCCAAGTACAATGAACAACCCCAAGAACAAGACTAGCAACTTCCTCTTTCCAGTGAGCCTCTTTATTCTCTCTCTCTTGTGCACTTACGTGTGTGAGAGATGTGTCAAAATGAGGGAGGCGCCTCACCTATTTATACTTATCAAGTGAGTGATATCCTGACTTAACTAGGTCGTCCTATTGCTCTAAAATAGGGATGACCTGCCTAGGAAGACTCAAAATAACATTTATAAAATACTTTTGTGGGTATTATTGACCCAACTTACAACGAATGTTTTACCTCAAGACTTTTACATGAACAATTACATCAATGGCATCCCATGAAGGAGGGATTGTAATAATATAATAAAAGTACAATAGAATATATCCTGAAGTTACATTTCTTTAACACTCCCTCTTAACAAGGAAGGTATTCTACAAAATCATCAACGACAACAACTATACCACAGGCTGCTGAATCTATATATCATAGGAAGTTTTATAACAACAACAACACCATATATCTGTAACATCATCAAAAACATAAGCATGGAACATCATCATCATCATCCACATGGAACATCATCCTGTAACATCATCATCACCAATGGCATCATAATCAACATCAACATGTGACTGCTGTAACATCATCATCGACATCAACATGGAACACTGTTGGAGTTTCAGAGTGCTTCAATTGGATTCTTTTTCCAAATCTTTTCTGAAGAAAAAAAATTATTTTGGTGGACCTATGGTTTGACAGAGAAACCCTATTTTTCAAATTTGGTAACTTTCATATCTAATTGGAAATAAATATGTGCTTCCTCAAGGTGAGTCGATAAGTATACTCCTTTTTCCAAATTTGTGGACAGAACTGCAAAATATTTGATGCCCTAGTTTCTTCAACTTTCTTCTATTGAATTGTCTGCTCTTAATACTGATTTATCTCTAACATTTATGCTCCTAAATGTTTTAAAATTCATCCCGGGGTATTATAATATGTATTCTATCCAAACCCATAAGTTATATCAATAATGGATTCACCAAGTGGAACTTATGCTAAGTTTCCCAAGGTGACCTATTTATGGAATGGTTCAGTATAGAGAACTAGTACAGACTTCCACTTGTCAGTGTTTCAACTTTGGGTTTTGATACTCTCACTAGAGAAAATATAGTCTATTCCCTTTTTGGAACATCTTACTAAATTTTATTTAGATATTTCTATCCGAATATATAGCATTTCTCCCTATGTCACCTATTTAAGACCGAATTACGAAAAATGATTGAACCCTATTTTGGAGGGATCATATCTCATAAATTATAAAGAATTTGAGGATGAAACTCATATAAAAGTTGTATCAACATATCATCTTATACATATATTAGTATCGTCTCCCGAGCCTTCACCAAAGTCAAGTTATAGTGAAAATTCCTGGATTACTAGATTTTTCTTTCTAGGATTTCAAGCATGAAGCCCTAATCTCTAGTATTTGCAGTTGTAGTAGTCTCACAACTACACAAATACTTCTTTCAGGGTAGCTCTGATACCATATTAATATTTTAATTGTTATAAAATAAATTTATACATTTAGCATCATTGCGTCATAACCATAACATTAGGATCACTGAAATAAAGACAAGCACAACAGGACAAAAGAACACAAATATTTATCATGGGAAACCCTCTTAGGGGAGAAAACCTAGAAAAAATTCCTCAATATAGAATTTGACCAAGTACTATTAAAAAACACAAGAACAAGACTAACAACTTCCTCTTTCTAGGGAGCCTCGTCACTCTCTCTCTTGTGCACTTACTTATGTGAGAGATGTGTCAAAATGAGGGAGGCACCTAACCTATTTATACTCATCAAGTGCGTGACTTATTAAGTTAACTAGGTCATCATTTTTCTCAAAAGAAGGGTTGACCTACCTAGGAAGACTCAAAATAACTTTTATAAAATACTTTTTGGGAACTATTGACCCGACTTACAACAAAGGTTTTACCTCGAGGCTTTTACATGACTAATTACAGCAATGACATATTTTGAAGGAGGAATAGTAATAATATAATAAAAATTACAATGGAATATCTTTGGAAGTTACATTTCCTTAACATATGTGGGGTTGCAACCTTTATGAATAAGCAGTCATGAACATATGTTTGTATGAGAGATTAATTATGATAGGTACTATAGTACTTCTTTAGGGTGTTCTGCCTATTGAACTTCAATATTTTTGGTTGTTTGAACTACTAGTGGAATTGTTGAAATGTATAATAGTAGTGGGGAATCCTAAAAATTGTTTAGGTTTCCATTATTAATCTATATAGCTTCCAACCCAAAACATGGTCCAATGTAACCAGCTTATTCCATCCTTTTGAATATCATGTCCATGAAAACATTTTATCTATATATTACTAAACGTAATGTTTGTCATAAGAGAAACAAGATGGTTTTATACCTAGTTGAGTTTGAATTCACTATCTAGAATCAAAAACATTATATAACCTCTGAAAAATCGGTATCACACATTTTACAAAGTTGACAACCAATGATTAGATTTTTGAACACATCATCCAGTACCACTTTGCATTGGTTTTAACTTATCTCATAATCTATTGTTGCACCAAAAAGTCACCTACAACAAAAGTCAGAAAGATTGATTACCATCTCAAAATATTATTCTCCTTAAAATCCTCGACTAGCACATTCCACTTGCTTTTAGGAACTAGTGAAGGACACTCATATAGAGAGTCTAGTATACCATATTTATGCAACATAATTTTGGTATATTTTTTGTACTCAATTTATATTCACTTACAAATCACCAATTTTTCAAAGTGGAGAACATTTCAACATATGCAAGGTTAAATATTTGTTGGTTTTTTAGGTTACTATAAAACTGTTTACATTGTTCTTGTGGTGCTTTGTCAGAAACGGGGTACATGGTGTATGTTACACCCATTGACAGTGTGACATATATTGGAACATGATAGAATGTCTATGATGGATTTTTCACAATTAATATAGCTTATTCTATGATTTCTTGACCTCAAATTCTTATCGTCTTGGTATTCTTCCCTAGGGTGTTGTAGTTATCTTTACATATTGGTGAACAACCTTCACTGGGGATAGATTTAGAGTTCATCAATTTGGAGGATTCCCTACTTAGTAGGAGGAACATTGTGCATCATTTAGGTGTTCATTAGTCCCTAGATGACATGTGGTTTCTTGGATTATTATTCAAAGGCTTGGACTTGGCTTGGGGATGTTGAGGGTGTGGAAATATTATGAAAGGGAAGCAACTGACTCAATAGTACATTTCTTAGGGGGATATGTGGATCCTTTGGAGGATTTTGATGGATTAATGTTGACTTATATTTTATATACATTATATTGAATCACTTCTTGTGTACAACAGCACCTTGGAGCATGGAAATTGAATTTAAAGTGTATTGTCTCACTTGTGCCAACCTACATGAACTTATTATAGGTTGTGTGTAAGGGATTGGGTCCACATTGTATTGTTTTCCTCTCATACCTCTCATATAAATATATTAAATAGAGATTCATTCTCATATATTTTCATGCCCCCATCCAAATAAGACTATTTGCAAATCATGTTTCACCAACCTATTAGTTCCCTAGGTGGGGATAGAAACATAAAGGTTGTAATAAGGCGGATATAGGATCCAAAGGGACTTTTTTCACCATGTTCATGTTAAAATGGGTCACATAAATAATAAATGATAAAAAAAATACGGTAACATTGGTTCATGAAGAACTTGGAATCTTGTGGAGCCTTTGGGTGAATAGATTCCCCACACACTTGGCATGAAATTCATCCAAATTCGAATCTATGAGGAATGTAATGTTTTTGGAGGGTGATGTGGTGTCACATAGAATATAATGAGCCAATGAATTTGAATTAGTATAGGAGAGTAACTCCCATGTAAGAGGAATAGACTAAGAAGACAATGTGTGTCACTTGGAAGGAAATTCCATGCACTATATGACAACAAATGATGAAAGATTATATGACAAATATGAAAAATTCAGACCTTATTTCATATATATGAAAAATATGACATGAAAGGGATAAAATATCCACCAATAGGGCACATTTGGGAGTTATATGCATCCATTCGAATTAGTGAAAGAGTTGGAGACGATTGTCATATGAGATACTAAACCACTAAGATGAGTTGGAGGAAGGACATGGAGGGAAATTAAACCTTAGGAGGCATAATGAATTTAATAAAATGATTTCATGAGGAAGGATGAGATATTTTGATAATTTTTTAATTGTACTTTGTCATTTTGGCAAGCTTTTGCTTGTCCATTGCACGGTGATTGTTCAGTCTCCCTACTTATGAACCAATTTCGAGGGAGTTAGATTCCTTTTGGTTGATAGAGAGGCCATTTATACATTTAATTGGAGATTAATGAAGTTTTTAAAGTTTCATGTTGAATTCCATACAATCTGAGTTCTCATCTATCTCCTTGTTCTCTCATTCCTTCTTCTCCATTCCCCCACGATCTCATGTTGATAGCGCACTCATTGGAGTGGTGCTTGCTCTTTGTTGCATCCATTTAATTCCAAATATGGGGTATATTATGTATGTATATGTACTCTCATTTATTTATTCTCTTTAATTTGAAATATAATAAATCCATATGTGATAGGCTTGCATTCCCATTATGTTGAATAAACTAGTTTTCATGAATTTGGCTTCAAGCTTGAAAGAGTTTTACATCGGATTAAAATGGGGAATTTTATATGAGTTTAATGCTGTTGGGGAAATTAATTTTTATTTTTTATATGTAAATTATATTCCATTTAACTATATAAACCATTTAGTCTACTGTTCATGTGCCAAACTTAAGCTAGTAATGCAATTTCCCCATAAGCAATTTCTAGGAAAGTTACCATATAGATGTTGCACCTCATAATCAGTTTGGAAAGATTAATAAAAATGAATAATGAAAAAAAAATTATTATTCATCCCTATACTCTTTTATTAAATTTTTGAGGGTCATAATTCATTTGGAGAGCCAAAAGTGTCATCTACCCTTGGGGGTTTTAACATCGATTTCATAGTGTTTTTGTCCTTATTTCCCTATGGACAAAAGTGAGTTGCAGAAAAATTTTGAAAGTGTATGAGAATTAATAATATTAATTATTATGTACTAATACCCCTCAATATTTTCCATACATAATTTTAATTCATTTGGGTGCATTTGGTTCAACTTGGGTTTCACTAGTCTAAAGCTAGAAATTGGTCAAAATTGTACAAATTTGAATATCATGTCAAAATGAGTTTTATTATTATAACATTGAGTGTATTAGGTCTATTATTATTTTTTAAATCCCATGTGTAACTTCCATAATAAATTTGGAAATGTTCAGTGGTGTTTGGGACCAAACCAAGAAAGACTAGTTTACCATTTTTTCCTAGTCTCAAAATTAGACCAAGTATTGAAGGAGGAGGTATGTGAAATGTTTGTGAAAATTCTTAAGATATGCCATATTAATAATAAAAATATATCAGTTTTTAAAGCATATAAAATCCTAATATCACTTCCCTTGAGCTTCCCCAATTGTCTCATAACCATGGAGTTAGTGTGAAATCCATTGTCAATGAGGGTGTTGAGAAAGAATGCTTTCCATGTCAAATTTTTGAATCCTCTTTGAAATATTTTGGATAGTGTGCCTAGTTTACCAAAAAATATACATTATAGTGGTCTCATAGCATGGTCCTTGCACTTGTTCATTAATACCATCCATTGAAGAAAAAGTTGTATCCATGTATTACTATTATGATGACTCCTATGAAGATAATTATGAGAAATATGAAGAAGAATGTGAATGATATGAGGAAGAGGTTCCATCATGCAATAATGAATATTAGTTCACACTTAGTGATGATGGAAAATAATTTGAGAAAATATATGAAGAATATCCACTTATGTTCATTTCAACAGATGACAAAATGTACAGTGGGAAGAATCCAAAAGAACTTCATAAGTATTTCCTAGATTGTTGTGCACTAAATGATGAATGCTTGAAGACCATATATTTTAGATCATATTGTAGTGCTAAAATAGGATTATTTTTCTTAACCCCCTAAAAGAGGTGATCTAGTAAAGAAAATATTTCACAAATGTTGAATGAAGTGTGCAAGAAGGTGGGGAAGAGATGTTTTCCACCCAGAGTCAAGATTGATGGGGAGGGTATGGATATGCACCCTCAACTTTCCATAGTCAGAGAAAGGAGTCATGCACCACCTAGTTCTTCAAGTGGTGAAAAATAATAAGATTTCCATGAGTAGGTTCTAAATTCACCCCAATGTGACTATAAAATAAGAAATCACACATGTCTTACTGATGGGGGTTGTGCAAATCAAAAAGAAACTACTGATGTATTCTTAAACTCTAAAGGAGTACCTACTAATGGGTGATCACAACTCTATGTTGGTGAAATAGAGATCATATTTTAAAATGTTGTTTCAATCCAAAGTTTTCATGAGCATGAATATGAATACCTTGTATAAGATTATGAATAACCAAGATCAAATTCCCCATCACTACTTGAGCTTCAAGAAGTTGATCAAATCAAGAAGAAAGAAGAAGAGGAAACTCCTCAACAAGAACCTATTTTTATTGAAGTGTCATTGAGGATGGATGAAAATAATATTCAAGAGGCACTAAATACTCTCTATGAAACGCATGCTTTGGTCTTGAAAATTTGTTGGAGCACGGAGGAGAAATATTCCATGGAGGACATCGAGAAAATTCAGAAGGCAATATCCAACATCAAAGGTAATTTTTGAATTTAATTTCTAATAGATATTATTTAATTGAGCTTGTTGGGTTGTATCATGGAGTAACCTTGAAGAATTTAGAAAATAATGGAAATCTCTCAAATGATTTGGATTCCACCCAGAATGCACTCCAAAAATATATGGTGCAAATTGAGCAACTTCAAGAGAGGTTGCAAGGGCCCTTTACACCCTCCTACATATCAAATAGTCATTCAATGAATGAAATAATTTATGTTACAAAGGATAAACCTCATTTGATGGTGGGACATGAGGTACACATTGATATGCAAGTTCTTGAAGAGCCTACATTCAAATAGGAAGGAAACCAAGAACTTGTTCTTGTTCAAAGGGATTATGAGTTGCCTCTTGGTGACAGTCTTAGAGCCTTGGAGGAGTCACATGATCTCACAACAATTTTGACCAGGAAATGATGGAGAAGATGCATTCAAAACTTTTATGGGTAATATTTGCAGATAGGTAAGGTTGGTTCACAATTCTTCACTCCCTACTTCATTTTCAGCCACATAAATTGGGGATGAAAATTGGGTGAAAGGTTTCTTTTTGATGGTGCCACATGAGGAGCATGAAACTTCTATATATCCTTTTGATTATGAATTATTATAGCACCATCGTCTTTACATTTTTAGAAGAACCCTTTGTTACATTATGATGATACACATCTACATGGGTGCACCTATGATGTTCACTTGAGTCACTTGAAGACTCATGATTTTCCTTGCTCCTTGCTTAGTCCATTTAATATTGGAATAAATTCATCCAACACTTGGGTGAAGAGGTATATGATTGAAGCACACTATTGTTGGAAGAAAAATCCTTTGTTATTTTTTGATGATATACATATTCATGGGTGTATTGGTGAGACTTCTTTGAGCCACTTGAAGTCTTCCTATTTTCTTGGCTCCTTATTTGGTTTAGATTTTGGTGGAGGTTCTCCATTAACTTCTTGGATGAAAGAACACATGGATGATTATTTTTATGCATATTAAATTCTTTTGGAGCAGTATTATAGGACATGGGATCCTCACCTATGTCATTGTAGTAGATTTGATATAATACCTAATGCTTGTGTGTATGGGCCACATGATGATATACTTACTTATATGTACAAGCACTTTCATGATTATTTAATGATGTACCTTCTTGTTGTACATTTGTATGATGATGTTGTATACTTGCATGATCTATCTTTTGTAGTCATGATGTTTGGAAGAGGGAAATACAAGCAATGGGATCATGGTATTGCTTTGTTTCAATTTTAGGGGAAGCAAGTAGTAAGGGAGATTGAGTCACCACTTGAGAAAGTGATTGTAATTAGAGTAGCGCAGTAGAAATCATGGTGGTTACTCTCTGAAATTTTATTAATATATTAAAAGAATCAAATTTGGGTAATTCAATAAAAATTCATAGAGTTATACAGGAGCAAAAAATGGGGTTGAAAGTTCATAAAAGGTTTCCAAAATATGGAGGTAAAGACTATTTGCGCAAATTTTGTTTTGATGGAATTAATTAATATATATATATATATATATTTTATTGGTGATGTCACAAGAAATATCAATATGAAAAATCCACATCTCTTTACTCTTGGAAAGACAAAATTGCAGTACATGAGTTCCACTACTCAAATTGCATCTAAGGAAAATTTATGAGCAGAATCGTAAGAGAGAACTTGTTGCAAAGGAAGGAGTACCAAGTGAGGATGCCACTTGGGAACATGAAAAAAAATTCAGAATCTGTTGTGAAGGAAAGTTTCCTATGGCTAGGGTTTAAGAGGCCATCAATGTACTGGGGTTGAAAGGTGGATGTATAATGTTCAGCAAGCAAATACAAGCAATATTCAAAGATTATAATGGTTCATACCTTAGCCAAATGAAGGTTGATCCAAGCAGCCCTTCAATCCTCTTCTTTCTCCTCTTGCTCCTCTTTCTCCAAGAGACCTACAAAACAAATTATACCTTCCTCAAACCAATATGACTACATATAAAGAAATGATAATCAAAGAAACATGAAATAATGATCTGAATAACATCATCATATGATCATAAACAAATATTCAATCACACATTGAATAATGATTTGGGAAGAAGAAGGACATCACATCTTTATTAATCTTGAAAATAAGTACAATTATACCTTCTCTTCAAGTTCGACACCTCACGAAACCTTGATCCGGTTCTGCTGCTTCTCTTCTCCAAGGAACTCAGCCTTCAAGCTCTACAACACAAGGAGAATGCTTCTAGGGAAAAGGTGTGGGAAAAGAGAGTCCCAATTCCTCCAGCATAATGATGCAAAGATTCAAGTCTCCTCTCATGGACCTCCCTACCTCTATTTATATGCTTTATGAAGAGTTAGGGTCGAAGACAAATAAGTTACAAGTGAAGGAGTTAGTTGCATAACTACCCAAATTACCCCAATTACCTGAATTTCAAAATATATATTTTTTGACATTTTTTTGAGGCGTACGTGGGTATTATATAAAGAAAGTCGTGTACATAGGCGGGTTTCCTTAAGGAAACTCACGTACATATCAAAAAACTCATTTTAAGGGTACTTTTGGGCATTTTCAGACTTTAGTGTCTTCTAAAAAGTTTTAGCTGACACAGATACCTTTCCAACAGTGCAAAGATGAGGTCAAATATAGTTACAAAACTCAATATATGGGTCCTCCAAGTTAGGCATTTTTTCAGTGACTTTCATGAAGTGTCGTCATGGAAGTGTCGACATGCGACGGAATCATGGGAAAGTGGTCACAGGCAGAGATGTGTCATTTTGAGCTATAATAGAATCCAAAATTTCCATTGCTTTAGGACAAGAAATCTTGGGTGGGGATGAATTTCATGTCCCCATCCAAATAAGACTACTTCCAAATCATGTTTCACCAACCTACTAGTTCCCTAGGTGGGGATGGAAACATAAAGGTTGTAATAAGGGGGATATAGGACCCAAAACGAATTTGATTTACCATGTTCACAATAAAATGGGTCACATAAATAATAAATTCTAAGAAAATAAGGTGGCATTGGTTCATGAATATACTTGGAAGCTTGTGAAGCCTTTGGGTGACTAGATTCCCCACACACTTGGCATGACCTTCATCCAAATTCAAATCCATGAGGAATGTAATGCTCTTGGAGGGTGATTTGGTGTCACATAGAATATAATGAGCCAAGTAATATGAATTAGTAGAGGATATTAACTACCATGGAATAGGAAGAGACTAAGAAGACAATGTGTGCCACTTGGAAGGAGATCCCATGCACTCTATGACAACAAATGATGAATGGTTCTATGAAAAAATAAGACCTGATTGCAGACCTATGATAAATCTGACATGAAAAGGATAAAAACATCCACCAATAGGGTGCATTTTGGAGTTACAAGCAGCCATTCAAATTAGCGAAAGAGTTGGAGCATGAAGAGAGAGAGAGAGAGAGAGAGATACACTATTTTTTTCCATGGCCTCTTTTATGTATTCTAACATTGTGTCTAGTGTTGGTTGGTATGTGAATATTAGAGATTCAAGACAAATGGAATATGACAAGTATTTTTTCAACAATATTCAAGAGATAAAGGGAGGTATGAATTTGGAGCTCAATTATGAGGCTACTTACCCTTTGAGAGGAGTTGGCTTAAATTATTTTCATATGCTTTTAGGTAACGTTATCGAGTTTAGTGATATTCTTTTTTCTCTTGGTTTGAGGAAGAAACCCCTTTCAATTTATTGTATTACCAATATACAATGGAGAGTTTATTTTGATGGATAGTAGTGAACCATCAATGATTGTAGTCTAGATAGTATAAGTACTTTGGTTAGAGGTGAGAGAGAGAGAGAGAGAGTGGAATTTATAGGTTATATGTTGATATAGTGACATGTGTACATTCCAATGAGAGGTTGTGTGAGTCTTATAGTATTCAAGAGGCTTGAGGGAATGTAGGAGCACCTACATATTTAGTGAGGATGAGTGTAGCTCCTTAAAGATATGCGAGTCAAGTTGCATTGGTTGCTTCCATCATTGAGATTTCTAGTTTTCATTAGAGGAGAGGCATGATTCCTTAATGGAGGATGGTGTTGATATTTATTCTAGTGGGAGATTGGAAGAGAAATATAAATTTGAGTCACATGCATGCTGGGATGTCATGGAGATAGATTCAAAGACAATTGTTGATTCAATTATTCGTCTAATATTTTTCAATGATGGGAGTACAGGGACAAGATTGAATGATGGGAGGACACAGACAAGATTGTTGGATTCTCTCAAATAGAGCTAGTTATTCTTGTATTATCTTATATAGAGGGATTTCCCAATGGATTCTCTCATATAAATGGAGTTTATCATGATGTTACTCTTTCTTTAGGATTCTCTCAATATGAAGGAGTTGAACTAGTTTAGGTTGGCTCAATTGCTGGAGGATTTGAGGTGCATGAGAGGGATTCTCATCATGAAAATTTGTTTATGGGATTGCATGGATTGTTTCCTATACCACAAGCCTTGGAGTATATAATTAATGACTTGAATTGTAATTTCTATATTTGTGAATTTGATATATGTGATCCACTTGTCTTGATATTACATGGAGATATGTTTATCTTCGTAGGATGTCCTAGAGAGAATATGTTGTACTATTGTCCATTTATTTTGGCTTGTGATGTTAATTTTGATAATCATGGAGTGTGGAAGGTTTCTTTTGTTTTGTGGTTATGGTCCTTAATGTTCATATGTGATCATTATTATTTGGATTAATATGTGGTGATAGCATGGGTGATTGTTTCCTTACAAGTAAAAGGGTTTATTCTGAGACCATATCCAATACAAATAGAAGGCTTAGTTGTGTTGCAGAGGGAGTAAATAGGTGTCAATATAAAATTTCCCTCATAAAGAGGGTGTTAATTTTTGGGGTTATTCTAAAATATTTTACACCATGTTTGGTGATGCTTCATGATATTTACATATATCAGGTTTGGTGTGGTTGCATAGGCAGTCAACAAGTGGCGATGTAAACACTTTCTTCATAAAGAGGGAATGTTAGTTTTTTGGGTTACTCTAAAAGTGTTTACACCATGTTTGGGGATGCTTCATGATATTTAGGGTACATGGTGTATATTTATCCTCTAAATAGTTTGAACTAGATTAGGGCATGGTAAATCAGCCATGATGTATTTTCATAGTTTAGATAGCTTGCTCGAACTAAAATGGTTGTTTTCTTGTATTCTTCCCTTAAGCATTGGAGTGATGTTGCAAGTTTGGAGGATTCCATTGATTTTGGATACATCAAGATCTCATATCCTAGTTGAAGGATCCCCTACATAAGAGGAGGAGCATTGTGAATCCTGGAGGACACCATCAAACCCTATATGGAATGGGGTTGCTTGAATTCCTATTCAAATTCTTGGAGTTGGATTAAGGATGCTTTGTTTGTTTTAATGTTCTTATAGGAGATATTTGACCAAGTAGAGAACATTACCTGGGAGGATCGATGGATTCCATGGAGGTTTGTGATGGATTCATGTAGACTTAAATTATGTAGCTACATCATCTTGGATCCCTTATTGTGCACAACATCACCTTGTACCATGACACATGTACTTTGGAGTGTAGTGTCTCACTTGTGTTGTCCTTCATGAGCTATGTTATTTGTAAGGGACTGGGCCTACAATGTAATATTGGTCTCCCTTATGTATCATATAAATAGATGAAGGAGACACCCCCCATACATCATTCTTTCCTTCTATTCACTTTTAGGTTGATATGTGACTTTGGAGAGGACTATGCACTAGCCCTTTATCTCTCTCTTGGTGTTTAATTGTACTTAATCTCTCTCTGTATTGAGTCAATAGGGGTTTTGTTCTTTCTAGGGTGTCTTGGAGAATCTTGTAGGTATAGGGTTAAGGTTTATCCTTTGGATATTTTTTTGTGATAAACCCTATCGTGATTTTTTCAGATAAGAATAAGAGAAGAGGATGTCTTTCCTTGGAGGATGTGGAGTGATTCTTGCATATTGGAGATCCTTTTTTTAGCTAGGGTTTTCATATATATCTTCCCTAGCGAGGATATTGGAGAGATAGTAGATTTTTACTAGCATTGAGAGAAGGCTATGGTAGGTACATATACTTGTGTATATAAATGAGGTTTATAGTGGTTTAAAATGTATGCATTTTCCATATTTTATTTTCAAAAATATATGCTCTTGATGTATTATTTTTTATATCTATATATGTTTTGATGTTTTGAAATAATTAAAAGGAAACTATTAAGTGATGTGACATATTCATTAAAAAATTCAAATTGTTGTTTTGTTGCTACTATACATGTTGTTATAATTGTTATAAAAGTGAATTTTTAGATCCGGTTTATGTGGGATGAGTTGCCCTAGAAATATGATTATCCAAGTTGTTTGGCATATTTTCTCCTTTGATTGATTAGAATTTTTCACTATTTGGGAGTGATTTATCATACTCTTTCCAATTTTTTTTTATACATTGTTTCACAATATCCCTAAGGCTGAAAATTCAAAGGTTTAAAATAAGAGAAGCCTCTAGTCAAAGAGGTGAATTTATGTTTTGCATTATAATCTGAGATAGCAATCTCCAATGCATAAGTTTTACAACCTTCATATTTGATATAAATTTAAATTTAAATTCGTGCACAAATAATCATCATTGAAACATCATATAAACATCGTCATTAAAACATATGCACTCATCTTCCTCACATATGCACCCTAGTGGTTTAGATTCTTTGTAATGTGGAAAATATTCAAAACTGAATTTGATGCCATGATCATAGTTTGGGATGGGTTTGACATTCATAGATATGTCAATATTTTATGATGCAATTGAACTTGATGATTGAAACATTTATTTAGGTTGAAAATTTGTTGAAATGATGCCATGGGGTACTTTTAGTACGCTTAGCCACAAGCATTTATATTCTTAGCATGCTATTCCAGTTTGAGATAGAAAATCGGTGTAAAAGAGATTGGGAAGAATTGCATTGGTAAACTTAATTTTTTCAATGATGAATGTACCGTTGCATGGGGCAATAAAATTCATGTTTGCAATTATACTAGTTCTATATTCCCATTGGCCATTATTTATGACAACGGTGACGAGATGGGTTGAATCAACATAAATATCAAAAGGATGACAATCTATATAATTGGAATCCAATATGAATTCATTCATGATGGTTTGGCATCTTTTTATATTTTATTCTATTTTTTAGTACAAATTGTTTCCAAATATCACTCTATGTGTTGGATTTGAGCCCAGTTTGGTGGAAGCATGGAGGTGGAAGTGGTTTCTCTAGTGAGACCATCAACTAAATTGTTTACACCCATTCAAATGTGGATACACACAAAAACCTTGAATGAACCAAAAACCAACCTAAGTGCTCAAATGAACAAACATTAGCCTAAATGCTAGAATCAACCTAAAACATAAACATCGATATTAAATAAAATATACGCAATATAAATGAATGGTGGAAAATATTCACAACCTAGTGATATAATGGTATCTCAATTATTTCTATGTGTTGAACAACCATTTCTTGATCAAAACCCTCAAGTGTTTGGAAATAGGTATCTAGAAATATCGGCAAATGAGGTGAAATAGACTCTAAAAAATAACCATTATTGGCATGATTGCACGCCTTATTACTTGCCTAAATTTTATGCATATAAGGTAGGCTCAAATTAGCACCCAACCAAAACAAATATAGAATGATGAGGGTGAAATGGATAGCCAAGGAAACCCTTTCTTACACCCATGACTTCAAATAAAACAAAAAAAATACATATATGCCTGCATCAAGTGCCATATTCTGTGTTCTAAAGTAGAGTTTAATATCATGTAAGGATAATACACATATGTTTTTATTACAGCCCCTTAGTTTGTATAATTGCATAAGTGACGACCATCCAAGGGAATAAATTAACACCAAAGAAACTTAGAGCTAAGAAAGAAATGACTTCATTGCCAAATAGGCCTATAACTTAAGGAATTGGTAAGAGTAAAAACCCAAAAATAGATAGGGTAGGTTAAACAAAATATCCAATAACATAAATCACATGAAAAGTAGGATGATGAGAGGTGGTTTGAATTTTCATGGAAACTCTAATGAAAATGATGCAAGATAACCATGCTCGAGGAATCAAAGGAACTTTGGGAGGAAACTTGAGGCCTTCGTGTGACTAAGAATTAAATGAGTTATCTATTACACCAAAATGGAACAAATATACCACACCTTGCATGCATGTTCATATTAAAATAAAAATTAAGAAATGATTGTGGACTCACCAAATTTCACAATAGTTGGGTCCCTTAGTACATTGAGATTATGAGATTGTGGTCCCTGTGGTTAAGGATTGTTAATAATTATCTCTTATCCAAGTGATTAGGTCTCTTCTCTAGTTCTAGAGTCACACTCATAACAAGTGGAGTTTCTTATGAGTGTTTTCCTCTTCTCCGAGTAGTAGGTGCAAGCTAGTAGCTTGGGCTATATGAAATGCATAAATTTTGGGCACCGCAATAAGAGTTCCATGGTTACACACACACACACACACACTTTATTTGGCATGGTTAATCATCCAAGTCATATTTAACAGGATGTGTTTTCTTTATTTTTAAGGTTTAATTTTTATCTATTTATTTTTCAATTTTGAAATGGATATAGAACAAGACATATTCTAGTAGTATTTATAGATTCACATCTAATAAATTGTTGGGTTAATGAATCATTTTTTATATCCTTAGTATTAATTATTATAGTTTTTGGAGTGATCATATCTTGTAGAGTTTATTTGATATTAAGATAATATTTTGTGAGTAAATTTAGGGGATTTTTGTTGAGTGGTTATAGGAGTTTATTGTTTTAAGAGGAGCTAGTTTTCATGTATAAATAAATTCCTTGCTAATTGAAATTATTGACCTAGTGTGTATTATTTTAAATTCGCGTGTTGATCCATTATTCTTGGTGTATGTATTCCATCATTTGGTATCAAATATTTCCAAAACTTGATTGTTTTCTTCTATGATTCTACCTGTTGGCCTCTAATACAAACCCCCAGCGACTGTACAACCTTCTACAGTAGAGAAATTAATCTATCTGTATCAAAAATTGATATCATGACATCAACAAAGGAGAGTGTCTTTGAAATGGATAGTTCATGGTCATTTACTAAATATATAGAATAGAAGGATAGAAACAATATAATTGAATAAAACAATAATAACATGATATGATGTAATACAATGAGAGTTCCATATATATAAATCCTAAATGAACCTTGGTGACCGTTCACGAAGAGTTGCACCCCTTAGTCATCTTTAGTTACTAGTGTTTAATAATTTCTTATTTTTTTATTAGTGTTGAGTATTTATTACTTATTTAATATTTTATGGTTGTTACAGTCACTTCCTCATTTTTCATTCTTAAAATTGTGCATGTTGTGGTTGACAAATTGCATAGATAATTATTTGGTGAAAAAGATGAATTTCCCAATCAACAACAAAGGATTGATCAATCAATGCACTCTTATTCAAGTCTCAACAAGCTTGAAAATATGGACTCATGCAAAACACAAATTCATTGTTCTCATAGCCTCCGAGACTACACATTTTACCATTCCATGCTCTTAGTACTAGGACACAATCACAACATTAAAATTCTTTAGGAGTGGCCTATATTAGTTTTTTGTTGGACACTTCGAGGGATATCAAAATCCATGGTCCTTTACTTGCTACAATATTAAACTATTAAACCCAATCTTGCATGCCCAAATCATTGATTGATGGAGGTATGTTTATTTTTTATTTGTAAATACAAGATTTTGTAAAGATTTGTGGGAAGGCATGATCAGTTGGTTTTGTATGCAATACCATCCACTAACCAAGTCTATCCATTTTCATATTAATGTATTTGTTTTGTAGAGGCACAAATTTTCACATATAAAAAATAATTACAAAAAAATGCATTATTTATAAAAGTCTCTCCAACATATGGTATAGACTAGTAAACTCAAAAGCTTATGAGAATGTGTGAGAATATTTTGGAAGGTTTTTTTGGGTATGTATATAACACAAAAATTGTTCAAAAGAATATCTTTCTCTTTATTTTTTATTGAAGCTATTTTGTACAAAAAGAAAAAATTGTAAATGATTCTAAATTGTCGTTAACATTTTATTGTAATTGTGAAAGTGGTTCATTTTCATTGTAGTGCAAATAATTAATAAAAATATATATTTTTGGTGGTGTTTGAATCTCGATTCTAGGACATTGGTTTCTCGTCCTGCGTTGAAGTGGGACTAGTCTTGTTTTATGAGTTTTCTCTCTTTCTCATTTTCCAATGGTGACAAGCAACATTGTGTTACCTAAACTCACTATCACAAATTATTTCTATTGGAGAAAAAGAATGCAATCCATATTCATCACTAAATATTTATGGGCGCTTGTAACTAGAGGGTATGCTTTTTTATGTTGATCAAGATATATAGCATTGGATGCTAATTAAAAGAAATATTGAAATGAACATACAAATAACGACAATGAATCACTTTATCTCATAGGCATTGTAGTTTATGAACCCATATTTCCAAAATTAAATGCCACAAAATCATCTAAACAAGTGTCAGATATATTAAACAATACATATGAAGGTGTAGAAACAACTAAATTGTACACATTAAGAAGCAAATTTGATAATGCAAAGATGCAAGGTAATGAACTAGTGAATTATTATATCATGAAAATGTGGGATCTTGTTTATCAAATGACATCATTAAGTGAAGACATCCAAGAAAGAATAATGGTTGAGAAAATTTTAAGAAGTGTTGTTCCTAAATTTGAAGTATTCTTGTCTCCAAGTATTTAAATACAATGATAAATAATGAATTGAGTGGATAATTTCTAATGGTTGAAGACAACACTACAAATGAGTAAATGGAACATGTTTTTTTGTATGCGATGCATAGGAAGAGGAAGAAGAAGAGGACAATGGAAATATCATAATCAAATTTATTAGAATCAAAATCAATGTCAACATAATTAAGATATTTCCAATAAATATGAAGGAAATGTATCCACTTCAATAGGCAGAGGAAGAAGTCCAAGTCAATTTTTTAGAGGAGGAAGTAGAGAAGGATCTTGCAGAAGAGGAAGAGTAAGATATGGGCCTAGAGAAAAATCAAGTGTACAATGCTACTATTGCAATCGATATGGTCATTTTGAGAAAGATTGTATAGATAAAATGCATGATTTGGAAAATAAGAGTGCCAATACTATTGTTGAAGAAACTAGAAATGAGAAGTACTTAATTATCTAAAGTTTAATGGCACACGATGAAGAAAGTGAGGCCTAGCATATTGATTCAATATGTTCAACATATATGACATATCAAGAGGAATTGTTCACAAAAATAGATGATAGTTATTTTGGTGAACTAACTTTTGGACATGATAGTTCTTTTGAAATTAAAGGTAAAGGTATAGTAGAAAAACCAACATTAAATGGAAAGAATATTTTATTGGTGATACATTGTTGACACCAAAACTGAAAAACAACATACTTTATGTAGGGAAAATGATGAGAAAAAAAATATGTTAGCGTTTGATAATAAGGAATTCTTAATCATGGACAAATCAACAAAAATCTAGATGTGTCAAGAGGATAAATTACTACAGATAGGATTTTCCAAACTCACTTTTCCTCATGTGGGTCATAGAGTTTAAAGGCCACAAAAGCAGTAAATAGAAAGCTTTGGAATTTGGGAATGGAACATATAAATTTCAAGGATTTGGTATTGATGAGGAAAACTAATATGGTGAATGGTTTTCCTTATCTTGAAGTTGATAGTGAGATTTTTGAAGGATGCATACTAGGAAAGAAAAACATGGAGAGGTTCTCAAATATAGATTAGAAAGGTAGAGATTATCTTGCATCGATACCTTTAGATCTATGTGGTCTCATGGACATTGTATTTTGGAAATACAAGCTATTTCTTAACATTTATTGATGATTATTCCAGAAAAAACATGGGTACATTTTATGCAGGAAAAGTAAGAATCCTTTGTACATTTTTTTTAGTTCAATTGGATGGTTGAAAACAAAGTGGCTTGAATATTCTCACCTTTAGATCAGATAATTGGAGGGGGAGGATAAAAATCTATTGAATTTATGATTCTTTGCAAAATTAATGGTATAAGGACATAATTTACCAATTCATATACTCAACAAAATCATGTCACGGAAAGGAAGAATAGGGCCATTGCTGATATGGAAATAAGTATGTTGAAAAGAAAGAAACTTGGTAATGAATTTTAGGTTGAAGCAATTCATACAATAACGTACACTCTGAACAAGTGTCTTACGGGAGCAATTTTGAATTTAACTCTTGGTGAATCATGGTCAAGATATAAACCTAGTGTTTCACACATGAGAATGTTTGGATGAATTGCATATGCACATGTACCTAAAGAAAAGAGGAAGAAATTTGATGATAAAATCATTAAGTGTGTTTTCATTGGGTATATCATGCAACAAGAAGCTACAAGTTATTTGATCCCAAAGAGAAGAATATTATAATAAGTAGATATGTTGCATTTGATGAGTAAGGAATTTATCATTGAAAGATGTTCAAATTAAATTAAGTCATGATGAAGTTTTCAATTGTATGGATTTAATTCTAATATATCCAAGAAAAATGAAATCAATAGGAATCCTAAGTGGCTAGTCATAGTACATTTATAAAATAATATGTTGGTCAAAATTTGTGAGAAAAGAGTCACTAGATCATACAACATTGTGAAATTTTATGTTATGACTTAAGGGGTGAAGATGGATGAACCACATAGTTATGCAGAAGCATCAAGGATGAGTGAAATGAAGCAATGGAAGAAAAATTTAATTCCTTAGTGAGGAATACATGGGAATTTGTTAATTTACCCAAAGGAAAGGATGTGATTGGTACTAAATGGGTGTATAAGACTAAGTATAAACCATATGGTACAATTTACAAGTATAAATCCCATTTAGCTGCAAAATCTTATGCTCAAAATGAAGGAATTGATTACACAAAAACCTTTGCTACGGTGGAAAAGATGGATACAATTAGGATGGTACTTACATTAGTTGCATAGTGTAGGTGTGCAATTTTTTAGATGGAGGTTAAACCATATTTTTTAAATGGTTATGTGGATAAAGTAATTTATGTGGAGCAACCTGAAGGATTTCAAGTTCCAGGTAAAGAAGATTGTGTTTTTAGGTTAAAGAAGATCTTGTATGGTCTCAAACATGCATGAAGAGCAAAGTATTCAAGATTGATAAATAATTTTAGGGATTGATAAATAATTTTAGGATCATGATTTCATCTGATCCCAAAATCTATAATATTTTTCTAAGACAAGAAATTCCAATTGTTTCATTATATGTTGATGAATTTATTTATACAAGGAACAACCCTAAATTGTTTCAGAAGTTTAAGTGACATATTATATTTGAATTTGATATGGCAGATCTTGGTGAGATGCATTATTTTCTTGGGAATTGAATTGTGGCATAAATAATATAGCATTTTAATGTCATGGTCCAATTATATTTGGGATATTCTAAATAAGTTCAACATGATGAGTTGCAAACTGACTACAACTCCTCTAGAAATTGGGTTGAAGTTATATAGAAAAATGACTCCAATCCAACTGATAGTACGCTATATCATAAATTGGTTGGAAGTTTGATCGACCTAACTAAAACTCTCCTAGATATAGATTTTGCAGTCATCATAGTTTCAATATTTATGTCAAAACTCTAGGAGATGCATTTGAAAACATCCAAAAGTGTTTTCAAGTACTTGTGTAGTGCAATTGTTTATGGTTTGGTATATAGATATATATAGGATTTTATGTTTATTGGTTACACCAAATTAGATTGGGAAGGTTGTATGAATGACGGAAAGTCTAATTTAGGTTATACATTCAACACGACTCAACAATAGTTGTATGGAGTACTAAAAAGAAACCTACAGTTTCACTCTCCATAACAAAAAGTAGAAGCTGTAAAAGCATGTGAAGCAATTTACTTAAGAAGAATTTTAAAATATCTACATGAGAAACAAGAAAAAACCATGAAATTGATTTGTGATAATCAAAGTGTTATTCAAAAATCTAAGAATCTATTGTTTCACACTAAGCCTAGGCACATTGATATACAATGGCATTTTGTTTGATATTTGGTTTAGCAAGGCATGCTTAAGATTGTGTATTGCAAAACAAAAGACAAAGTTATATATAGTTTGATCAAGGCACTAACAAAGGACAGGTTCTACAAATTCAGAGATGGTCTTAGAATCTTCCCAAATGATAATTATGGGTGAGAAAATTTGGTATCATTTGTGATATCCTTAGTAAAACTAGTTATAATTGGTATAGTTATTAGAGTGCTCATATCTTGTAAAGCTAATTTGAGATTGAGACAATATTTTGTGAGTGATTAGGCTGTGTTTGTTGCATGAATGTAAGAGTTGACTATTTCACAAGGATATGGTGGTTCATGTATAAATAAATGTATTTCCAATTAAAATTATTGAGTTGGTGAGTTGGTGTGCATTATTGTCAAGTTCTTGTTTTTCTCCAATATTGTTGGTGTATGTATTATTTCCAAATATATCAATTCATTCTCTCACACTCCAACACAGGAGTATGTTGTCCCCATACCAATGTTGATCATTGTTCCCTTGTCATTCCCATCCATATTCTCACTTAGATAGGCAAATGAAGGAAATTACTAGAAAATTAACACAAGAGAAAAAATATTCCAAAAAACCAACTTTAACATTGAAATAGTTAGTTATCATCTTAAACTCTTAAAATATTTTGAAAATTAAAACAATAATTCTTACATGCTTGTAAGTCTTTAAGCAACCGGATCTAGACAAACAATTTCTTATGGGGGTAATTTTGTAGTATTTAGGAGGGGTAACATGATTTAATAATTAACATTGTACTCATTCATTTAGATGCATTGAATATTGGCACAATCATGGAAGCCATATGGGTTTGAACCTAGGTCTCTCCCAAGTAATTAATCTTTGATAATTATTGATTCCCTGAGGTATTTAAAAATATATAATATTGCATTATGATCATTGCAACTTTCCCCTTTTCTTGACACAATATTCCATCCACTAGGGTTGAAGGGCCTAGGTTATCTTGAGGGACTCAAGGATCAAGGTTAATTAGAGTTGACTTGACCATTAACACAAAATCCTTAATCCAAGGTTCAAGAGGATTTAATAATGAATACACATACTGAGTAGGATTAATTTATCTAGCGTATTGGTGTCAAATTTATCTCCCACTTGAATGTCAATGGATTCCTTCATATCACCTTGAATGTTAACTTAATAAGCATTAAGTAGAGATAATGATTCATATGATTCCTTGAGCATTTAACTACATACTAGGTAATAACTTATAGATTCAAATATATTCATGTCAATGGATTTAAAGAAATAAGAGTAATTAAATACCCTTTATTAAATATATGTATTTGATTGATGATCCCACATATCACATGAGACATGAAATCCTCCCATGAAATATTTTAGTGTTCACTGGAGACATGATGAAATAATTTAGCTACACTATTTGGCAAGACATTGTTTTATAATTTTGCACACAATCTTGTCCAAATTTCCAACTTTGCATTACGTTACAAGATCACATCCTTGTATACATCATTCAAACTTTTCAGTTTTTCAAAGATTAAATTAATTTGTCTTTTCAAGATCACATCCTTTTATACATCATTCAAACTTTTCAGTTTTTCAAAGATTAAATTAATCTATCAAAAGATACATTGATCTCGCCATATTATTTTGAGAGTAAACCAAAGTGAAAATTACAAATATCAAGAAAGAAAAGGTTCAAGTACACTACTTATTTTTCATGTATATGCACTATTTTCTTTCCTGCTTTTATTATAGTGGCACATATCCCTATAAATAAATTTCAGTGGCATATCTCTTCATTCGAAATTAAAAAATTTGTTATTATCCTCTAGTAATGGATTTTTAGTAGTTACATATCCCTATAATAGAATACTGGTTACTTATGGGCTAGTTAGGGGTTATATAGTTTAGGTTAGGATAAATGGGTTACGAAGGGGTTATTAATATTTAGGAGTTATATAATATTGTTGGTGTAATATGTTTTTCCTTGTTGAAGTGTATTGATAATGATTCATAATTGTGTCTTTTAATTGATTTAGGAAATTTCAAGCAATTTTAGCACTTAAGCTTCACATCGGCTGAGTTGTGGTCAAGCAATGAATCAACAGGAGTTTTTAATCACTGGACCAGGTTCGATTCTCGGTGTGAGGATGTTAGCAACTAAAACTAGGATTCCTCGGAGTGATATGTCCCATGAGCGATAACATATAAGTCCCCGACTCTGGCCAAAAAATAAGGAGTTTTGTTTTTAAAAAAAACTTCACCTAATTGTTTTAGTTTCCTTGATTTTAGGCAATATTGATGGTATACCATTGCATGGATTCCCTTCCCAAATATTTCCTATAACATATTTATAGTGTCTCTCCTTCCATTCTTAGAATAATTTAGTTTGTTAATGATAATTTCACACCTTATATAGATATGTGTTCTCTCTAATATTCAATTATTCCCCATTAGACTCTACCTCTTGGGTGGTTTAGTATCCAAGAAATAGCTCTTGGTTCAAGGGATAAATCCTTGGTATTAGAACCTAATATGCTCTAAGGAAATTTTTATATTGATAAGAAAATCATATTATGGAGCTCTCATTACACATGTATCAACCAATCTAGATTTTGTGAAGGACATAAAAGACTTTGTTTCCTTTGTTAGAGCGAATCTTAATACAATAAACTATGCTCTAGCACACTATTTGCACATATTGTGGCACTTAAGCACTCTTCACATGGATTGCGGAACACTTGTTCCAACAACATGAATTGTCTCGATTTGCCTCCACGATTTCCAATGAATTTAGCGGTGAAATAGATGTTCGATATTTTCATCCAATGTAGGCACGACATATAGCATATCTAGAAGTGTTGAGAATGTACCTTTTTTTCAAAAGTGTAGATCGAAGTTTTCTATAATTCGCTTCTCTGAAAACATTTCAAAAACGGCCTTGTAATTGCTACTATGAATCCATCTAATTACTAAAAATTTCCTGTAGTACCTTGCTGCAAACAATTTGAAGCCAAAAATCCATCAATTTTGCTCAAATTCAAAGCACACTCACTCTTCACAAATGGAATATCAATCTCAATTAACCCTCATTATGCCTTTCAATTACTAAGAATGAAAGGAAAAAGTAATGATAATTTTAAGGAGTAAAGGAATGTATAAAATCACTATGGGAATCAAGGTTGAATCTATGGAAATTGAACCCAGGTGATATATCAATTTCACTCACAAAATTACTAATCAAACATGCAAATTTACACACAAAGGAGACTAAATATAGAGCATAACACTAATCTGTATTGAATAAGTGTACAATAGCCAACCTTGTGAAGTCATAGGCTGCTGCAATAAATAATTACATGAGAGATTTGAATGCATAAGGATGCCATTCGAAATAGTCAAAAGCAGGCTTACTAAATCTAGTCAAATCCCCCCTAGGTGCATAAAGCAGTTTCCAAATATACCTAGGAGCCTTCGAATTGGAAAAGTCAAGTGGACAAGATAATAGGTGATGGAAAGACAACTCATACATGCTTTTATTAGGAGAAAAGAATGGAGGATGATGAGGGAAAAAAACAAGTCAACTGCACCTAGTCATACTTTCCCTTTTTCCATAAATCTCAGTAAAGCAGGCAATAAAGCAGAAAAAGTATACATGCACTAGGGAGGATCTGGAATAAATTAGATATGCTAAATATGGATTCTAGGAGGTTTTCCAAGTGCTCCATGACTCAGTTTTGGCAAGTTTGACTTCTAGGACATGTGGAAGGACAACTTGCATAGAGTGGAATATTGGAAACTAGGCAAATAAGACAAAAATGGATTAATTAATGTCTAAGGTAGCTAACTATGGATTTATTATTCTAACACCCCCCCTTAAGCCTGACTTATGAGTAAAATATCAGAAAATTATAGGGCCTAGCAACAAGGCTTAGTCACCCTTTACATATTGCATGTCCATTTAACCAAGGAAAGAGGCAAAAACCCAGTGGGAAAATCCTCCCTTAAACATGGACAGTAAAACAAAATTTGAAAATCTTGTCATCAATCATGCTTCACAACATGATCAGAAATCCCCAGCAGTGATTTGAGATTACTGAATGTCTTCTCACAAAAAACTTTGGTGAAGATATCTGCTACTTGTTCTGAAGATGCACATAAGAGTAGGTGAATGGTGCCATCATGCACAAGCTGTTTGATGTAGTGAATATGGATCTCAATGTGTTTGGTTCTCTAGCTCTAAACTGGATCATTGCAGATTCGAATGGCGCTCTGATTATCACAATAGATAATAGTTGAGAACTCTAATTCGAAGCCACACTCACCAAGTAACCCCTGCAACCATAAACATTGAGTTGTTTCATTTACAACTCCTTTGTACTCTGCTTATGTAGATGAGAGTGCAATGGCACTCTATTTCTTACTTGACCAGCTGATTGGTCCTTCAGTAAGCATGAACACATATCCTGATGTTGACTTTCGATCTGTGTTGTCACCTGCCCAATCATTATTTAGCCTGCACACAAAAGATGGATTAGTAACAAACCATTAAGGATGCTGCATGTAAATATATTCGGTAAGATCTCCATTCAACAAAGCACACTTCACATCCATGTGATGTACCTCCCACTACTTCGAAGCTGCAATGGCTAAGGATAGCTTGATGGATTCCATCTTTGCCATTGGTGCAAAGGTCTCATTGTAGTCAATACCATGTACCTGTGAGTAGCCATTGGCTACCAATCTTGCCTTATATTTCAAAGTTGAACCATCAGAAGCAAACTTAGTTTTGAAAACCCACTTACATTGAACTAGCTTCCTCCCTGGGGGAAGATCAACCAGCTCCCAAGTGTTGTTCTTCTAGAGTGAGCTGAATTATTCTTTAATGGCTGCTTGCCATATTGGATCATGTGATACATCTTCATATGTCTATGGGTCTGATTCAACCATCAGATAGCATTTCTCTACAAAAAAAGGGTCTTTCATACACAGGGCACTCTCAAAACTGAGATCTATTCCTCCTAGGATCACTAGGGTTTCCAACTAGTTCCCCAGCTGAATGAATGGTATTTGCTGCCCATTTTGGTCTTATAGGAATTTTAGGATCTGCAATTAAATAATAATTATCAGACATATCAGAATCAGCAAACTTCAACTGCTGCTAAAGGCTCTTCTTGGAACTGAACACTCCTTTCAATGAAGGCTTTGTTTGTGCTCAAATTGATTAGATTGTACCCTTTTGAATCTTTAGAGTTCCCAACAAATAGACACTCTTGGCTTTGGGGCTGCAAAGCCTTCCTCTTTTCTGTTGGAATTCTAGCCCAAGCCCTTGAGCCAAAAATCCTGAAATGGGTCACATATGGCTTGTGCCCACTCCATGCTTTGAAAGGAGTCATACCATATAGCTGTTTATGAGGCACCCTATTCTAAATATAGGATGTGCAGTTTATAGCCTCGGCCCAAAACTTTGGTGGCAAAGTCTCAGCCTCCAACATACAAGTTGCCATCTCTTTCAGTGATATGTTCTTTCTCTCAGCAACGCCATTTTGCTATGGTGTGTAAGGGATTGAATGTTGCATTTGAATACCTGCATCTTCACAATATTGAATGAACTCAGACTTGACATACTCACAATCATTTTCAGATCTGAGGATCTTGAGTTTCCTCCCAGACTAGTTTTCAACCAAAGCCTTAAAGACTTGGAAGAGGCCAAAAACTTCAGACTTATGCTTTAGGAAGTAAACCCAACAGTACCTAGAAAAGTCATCTATGAAATTTAATGCATATTTGGCCTGACTCAATGACAGATGAGGGAATGGACCAGCAACATCACTGTGTATCAACTCAAGAGGTGCAAAGGTTCTCTCATGACTAGCTCTCTCAAATTTATGCTCTGGGTGTTTTCCTAGGACACAACCTTGACAAACTCCCTTGGAAAACTCAATCTTTGGTAACCCTATGACCATTTATTTTTCATTTAGATCAAAAAGATACTTATAGTTGATTGTAACGTCCCCATGCCTCCAACCAACGAAGAGGACGCGACCCATGGCTTAAACCACCCGGGCTAAGAGCCCCATGAACATGTGCGTGCACAAAAATGCTGGAACAGAATGCTTAAACATGTGCATTGAACTTGAACATGCACTCACAAACATTTAATCATGCACGGATGCAATTGTCTATCAGACACAGCAGAAACATCATACATTCAAGCAAGCATTCAACATGTTCATTACATCCATTAACAGTAAATATAGTTGCAGAAGTAAAAATGGACAATATCACTTATCTTATGATGAACTCCTTCCGCAACCAGCTACGTCACTGCAAAGTTCCACCCAACCATAGGCCAGCGTGCTCCTTAATCTCTCAGCAGCGCTGCCACCCCCGAGCTGGGCATGATTCTCCAAGGAATAAGGGAACAAGCAGGCTTACACATAGCCAAGGATACACAAAACACAGCCAAGCCAACACAGTTGGGTTTATCAGGCCATCCAGGAGTTGGGAAAGGTTAATTGCTAAGCTGGTGACCTCATTACAGAGCCAAGAACACCTACACCAAAACTAGCCTGACCTCTAAGACACCCAAACACACCCAACACAAGGAATCAGTCCCTTCTCTGCTACACAGTCCCTCAGGCCCTGCATTCCCTTCCAGTGCTATTCAGGGGTGATGGAGAAGAAGGCCAGCCCTCTAGCTCTGTCTGTGTGGTTTCCAGCCACCAGGTTTATCAAGCAAAACTAAGCCCCCATCCCTACTCCTCTCACAGTCCGAAGACCAACCATTGCACTCCGGCAATTAATTTATCTCTCACAGCTTAAACAAAGAAAAATGGCTCCCAAGCGATTATACAGTCCCACTGAACGTATCAGTGCACCAATTTACAACATGGGGGGCGGGGGGGGAGGGGGGGAACAACAGTTCTGAAATGTAATCAGCATACATTACCAACATACACGGGGAAGACAGCAGTCCGCTTTTCACAATCGAGGCCGCTGAGGAAAAACGTACGCAGACCACACTTGGGGACGAATTTACAGTATCCCGACCGGTGCGTGAACAATCACAATGCAGAACCCACAAATCAGCCTCTTAGCAAAGGATAGAGCCACACCATTCTCCAATTCGCAGAAGAAAAACTGCATGGGTGAAACCAGGAAAATTCTTGTGCATGAAAACAATGAGCAAACAATTGGAAGTGCGTGAAGGTGAACAACTACAGGGAGGACGCAAAATTGCAGTGCGTGGGTGTTCAGCAAACTCATGGAGCCAAGAAAAATGTCTGCGTGAGGGATGAACAGCAAAATCATGGGTAGAGTGTGCGTGTGGGTGAGGACTGACAGTCCTGCCACCCCACTTCCAAGACCATAACTGCCTCAACCACCAGCAGCCATTCTTAATGGAAGTGGTTGGGATAAAACAAAGAGAGGTGACACATGGATTTTTACCCCATTGGCCAAGGTTTGACAAATTCCCCCACATCCTTATCCTTGTGAAAATCATGCCCCTTCTCATTTTAGTTGTCATGATCGTAACTGGTCGGGTTCATTTAATTAATTATAGATGCATATTTACATGATGATAAACATAATATATGCCGCATGCCCCGATATACCGTCGGTGACAAATTTAAATCCTAAACATAGCATAACCGATCAATGGTGGGGCCTTGGCCTCTAGCTCCACACCATGATCATTACATTATATACATCATATACATCTAATGCAACGGGGTCAAAACCAGGGTGTTACATTGATATGGCCAAATATTTCATGCCAAATATTGCTTGCCTCATTAGCATGAATCAAAAGATCAGAGGGGTTTGAGTAGGCTAGAAAATGTGAAAAACAGTATACCTTCTAAGTGTGATCTACAACTCCTTTTGCAATGACTTTACCGCTCGAGATCTCCATGATCTCAACATCATCAGGGGAGAATATGACCTTCTTTGGAGACCCTATGTGGGTCGTCTAATACACTGACAAGAGGTTAGAGGCAAGACCTGGAACATACAATACATTGTTGAACTTACCATGGTCAATATCAATCCTTCCTTTGCCCAAACTGTCAGTGAGAGAGTCATCTCCCAACACTATTGGTGGACCTTTTGACATGTCAAGAGAGGAGAATGTATCCTTCGTTGAAACCATATGTCTTGAAGCTCCAGAGTCTATGATGAAGCTGTAACATCCCCGACCCTCCGACGGGTGAAGAGGACGCTATCATGGCGTTAACCATCCGGGCTACCAGCCCCATGAACATGTGCATTCATAAAAATTGCTGAAATGCTGAAATAAAATGCTTGAAATAAAACATGCATACATGATTATTTATCATACACAGCGGAAGCAACATACATTCATACAAGCACTCAACATGTTCGTCATGATCATTAACAGTAAATAGGATTGCAGAAGTAGAATAGACAAGATTACTTATCTTTATAAAGAACTCGTTCCGCAACCAGCTACGTCGCTGCAACGTTCCACCCAACCATAGGCTAGCACGCTCATAAATCTCTCAGCAATGCTGCCACCCCCGAGCCAGGCATGACTCCCCAAGGAATAAGGAACTAACAGGCTTACACATAGTCAAGGGTAACAACACCATAAGGGTACATAGTTCAGCCAAGCCAACACGATTATCATCCAATCCAACAAAGTTGGGTTTATCAGGCCATCCAGGAGTTGGGAAAGGCTAATACTAAGCTAGTGAGCTCACTGAAAAGCTGTAGACACCAACACCAGAACCAGCCTGGATTCTAGAACACCCACACACACCCAACACCAGGAATTCAGTCCCTTCTCTGCAACACAGTCCCT
Organism: Pseudotsuga menziesii; assembly: GCA_001517045.1. Taxonomy (NCBI): domain Eukaryota; kingdom Viridiplantae; phylum Streptophyta; class Pinopsida; order Pinales; family Pinaceae; genus Pseudotsuga; species Pseudotsuga menziesii. Next base: position 224,381 of record LPNX011056703.1, read on the forward strand.
CTGACCCTGATCTTCCCTCCAGTGCTCTTCATGGGTTGTGGAGAAGAAATATAGCTCAATAGCTCTGCCCGTGTGGTTCTCAACCTACCAGGTTTATCAAGCACCTCAAGCCATCACTCACCAACCCAAAATAGTCCAGGGACAAATCCCCTGTATGCAGGAATCCCAACAGCTATTCAAGCGTTTATAGTGAAAAACACAATCAAGCCATCATGGAAAACAATAGTTAACACACTCACATGAACCCACAGCAACCCAATATTTAATACTATCGCTGTGAGACTTACACAGACCGAAAAAATGGTCAAAATACACAGCCAACATTCACAGCTCAGCATGGATTCACAAAAAAGATCACCCTGATATTTTACCAATGTTGCGATGTAGGTAACTCAGTCATCAATGCGTGGGAAATCGCTCCCATCAATCCGTGGGAAAAATCCCAGTAATTTATGCTCACAATCCGCTATGATGGATGAAAAACAATACACAGTCTAATGCGTGGAGGTCGAAATTGGTTCTCTGTGTGGATGGAACGAACAGAATTACAGGCCATCAATTAGCACGAGAGAGAGGAGGTGAACCCCCACACAATGGATGGTAAAACGTTTTAACCCTCATCTTGCATGAGGAAGACGAACAGCCACGATCCGAGGGAGTGGGAAAAAAATGGTCCCTACGTCGTGGAGAGGAGAGCAAGCGTGGCATGGCAGTGGTCTTCTTGCCAGCCAATCGCTGCCTCAACAAACAAAAAGACAAAATAACCAAGGGAGGTGGTGACACATAGTTTCCCCCCTGTGACTCAATGTTTCACATCCCCCCCACCTTTCCTTATCCTTTGGAATCATGCCCCTTCTCAATTTAGTTGCTGCGAACATAGTTGGTTGAGTTATTTAATGAAAAAGTGTGTGTTTACATGATGCCATAATTAAATATATGCCGCATGTCCCGAGATACCATCGGTGACCATTCCTAATCAGAAACACAACATAACTAAATCTATGGTGGGGCCTTGGCCTTTAACTCCGCACCAAGATTATTTACAACATATGTATCCTATGTACTTTAATGCAAATGGGGTTAAAACCGGGGTATTACAGAAGCTAGGTGAGCTTGATGTGCTAGAAACCAATGCATAAACTCTCTCTATGTCTTCTGAATTTGATCCTCCTTCCCTCTTCTTTGAGTTATCAGGAAGGTAGATGTTATTCTTCTCCAAGAGTTGGGTTAGCATGTCAATTTGCTTCTTCATGCAGGAGCTTTCAGGATGAAAGCCCTTACTGCAGTATGCGCACTTGCTCATTTCTCCTTTGTTCTTATTCTTCTGGGGGTTCTTCTTGGAGCCTTGGGGCTCCTCCTAAGACTTGTTCTTGTCTCTCTTTTTCTCAGGTGGCTTCTTAGCTTTATTCTTACCTTTTGAATCCACCCTCGAATCTCCAGCAACCAGAGCTTGGTCTTTGGAAGGTTTGGTGGTGCCCATCATCACTAGTTTATCTTGTTCTTGTGTGAGGGATTCCATGAAATCTACAAGCTTAGGCATCTTCCAGGCTCGAGCTGTTAACTTGGTGGCATGGAAGGTCGAAAAAAACATGGCCAAGATTTGAAAGTATGGCCAAAACTAGTTGCTCCTCCTTCTTTTCAATTCCACATTGTTTTAGCTGCAAAACAAGGGCTTTAAACTTGGAAAAATAAAGTTGCAGGGATTCGAAGCTGCTGGGACTCAAGGAGATCAATTCATTCTTGATTTGATGTCCTCTCATCTCATCTATCATACCAAAAATCTATACAAGCTTCTCCCATACTTCATTTGGTGATGTCAATCCATCAAGATGGAAGAGGAGGTCTCTGGATATGCTCAGGCACAAGAGACCATAGGCCTCATCCCTCCGGTTGTACCATTTAATATTCTCTGCAGCTGCATTGGGATCTACCTCAGTTTCCATTGTCACCTTGTAGAGACCTTTCTCTCTCAATAGTATCTCCATCTCTGCTTTCCATTCAAAGAAATTAAATGGAGTCAAGATGATCTTCTGAGATTGATCCATAGCTCTGAATTGTGCCCTTCAACCAGCAGAATGCTCCCAGTCAAGATGTCGAACCTGAAATAGCAATATGGAAGGAGAGAAATCGATCTACAAAGGCTTTGATACCATGTAGAAATTGAACCCAGGTGATAGATCAATTGTACTCACAAAATTACTAATCAAACATGAAAATTTACACACAAAGGAGACTGAATATAGAGCATAACACTAATCTGTATTGAATAAGTGTACAATAGCCAACCTTGTGAAGTCATAGGCTGCTGCAATAAATAATTACATGAGAGATTCGAATGCATAAGGATTCCATTCGAAATAGTCAAAAGAAGGCTTACTAAATCTAGTCAAATCCCCCGTAGGTGCATAAAGTAGTTTCCAAATCTACCTAGGAGTTTTCGAATTGGAAAAGTCAAGTGGGAAAGCTAATAGGTGATGGAAAGACAACTCATAGATGATTTTATTAGTAGAAAATAATGGAGGATGATGAGGGAAAAAAACAAGTCAACTGCACCTAGTCATACTTTGCCTTTTGCCATAAATCTCAGTAAAGCAAGCAATAAAATAGAAAAAGTAGACATGCACTAGGGAGGATCTGGAATAAAGCAGATATGCTAAATATGGATTCCAGGAGGTTTCCCAAGCACTCAATGACTCATTTTTGGCAAGTTTGACTTCTAGGACATGTGGAAGGACAACTTGCATAGAGTGGAATATTGGAAACTAGGAAAATAAGACAAAAATGGATTAATTAATGTCTAAGGTAGCTAACTATGGATTTATTATTCTAACAGAATCCATAGTGGATGCTGAAAAACCTAAAATGTTTAACCAGAGCAATGAAGCATATGGATTGGTCTATATATTTGTATCTCTTGACCTCTTCTTCCATATTTAATTCACAAAATCACCCATTGAAGTTTGGACCATGCTAGAAGGACCCTTTGGAAAGAAAGAAACCTTAAGAGGTTATCGACTAGAAAATGAGCTCATAATTTTGAACCCAAGAAGCTTTCGCACTATCCAAAATTTCATTACCAAGTTTAAATCACTAAGGATGCAGTTGAACTTGTGTGGGATTGAAAACAATGACAAGTAGTTGGTTTTCCCCATTCTTACCAAATTTGTCCCATACTATTTTTTTTCTCACCTTCCAAACTACCAAGAATGCACTAGGAGCTACCTAGAAAATGCCATAAAATGTCATATCTTGACAACATTGTTGTAGAACTAACAAGGGAATGGGAAAAAATTTCAAAAGGGCATCATAAAATATTCAAAGGAGAATATACATACTACAAATCATGGCACTAAGGACTCAAGAGCATCTAATTGTAGCATGTATAAACAATAGAATAGATACAAGCAGAAAAAATAGAATAGATACAAGCAGAAAAAGAAGCGGAAATCAAAATCTATTAATGAGACCCTTCATTCAGAAGTTGGAAAACCTAAGAATAAAATGATGAGATGTGACTATGGAAAAAACCCAACCACGATGAGCAATCATGCATGAAGAATCATATTGATCAAATGGATCATCTTCTTGAGAAAGATAAAATCAATGTGCCTAATTCTATAATGATGGATTCATTAGTTGGGTAGCCTTCAAAGGAACAAAAAGTAAAATGCATGCACTTGCAGTAGTGGCATCTCATCCTTCTTCGTTGGTACTTGAATCATGTGCTTCACGCCATGAGGAATCATCAGAAGTTGATTTCACATCTCTAGAGACCTATACCACACAGAATATTCTAATGGGTGATAGTACACATGTTGAGGTATGTGGAAAATATCAATTGAGGTAGTTGACAAGACATTCCAAAACATATTTTGTGTATCATCACCCTTGAAAAATCTTCTTTCTGTTTACCAAATAAATCAATCCATTTAAGGGAAACAAGTTGAGTTTCCCTTTGTTACCAGATCTTCCGCCCAAGTGGGTAGGATACATGGTTCCAATTTGGATCTAAATCTGGATCCACCTAGGATCATGGAAATGGATCCTCCAGAGAAGGAAACAGATCCTCATGCCAGGGAGCGGATCCTGTGCAAAATTAAAGAAATTAAGGAATTTTGCAAATGGATATTGAAACTTATAAGGCTTTCATGACCCATTGATCCCCCCAAAATTTGATTTTTTAATAAAAAGACTTCCAAAATGATGAACTAGAGACTCACTTAAATGCAAATGTTAAATTCTTAAAGTAAAAGTGGTATTCTCCTTTCCTCTTCTATCCTTTTACTTAAATTTTTAACATTACTATTTATTGTTTCTAGATGTTTGAGAGTGGGTCCAACTTCATCGAACTTCGTATGCAAAAAGTAGAATTTAGATCACATTTAGAATTCAACATACTTAACAGTTTTCAGGATATTAGGATTGCAATGTTTCCAATGATTCTATGTATGAGGGTAAGGGTTTGGCATTTAATCAAGCACATCAACCTCTCTATGTCCCTGGATGTTTGTGGTGTTGATTGTTGAACTCCTTTGCCATGAAATTAATAAAAATGTACCCTTCGGTCCAGCAAAATCACTTATTAAGAATGGAAATTTGTTTTCTAATTATACCTTATTTTAATGCTTGGATTAGGAAGTTTCATCAAAATTGTAGGGTGTTGAATATGTTAGTGCCTGATTTGTGCTGAATGGAAAGAAATGTTCCTGACCCATAAGGAAGGGAGCGAGGCCTGCAAAATTTTCACGGTGAGAAGCCTCGAGAGAGCTGTAATAGGCCCTAAAGTAGAAGGAAAATATCCGAAAGGGAAACTGAAACGTTTATGCTGGTGAAGAGACCAACACTAGTCACGATCCGCCAAGTGGAAGGGATCCCAGGACTCAGAGGAATACACGATCCCACTCATGATTGGCCGTGCAAGATGAGGGGAAGAAGACCTGTCAGATGGAGCGACGAAATGGAAAGGTTTTCGATGGTCGGGATGAGAGGCAGATGCAGATCAACGATGGATTCCATTTTGTGAATTCAAAACGTATATCAAAGAGCTCCTTTCCAAATCGAAGAAACGAGTTAAACCACATCGACTTGCAATGGTTGAGATCGTGGAGATCTTAGATCGACGATAGAGATGAATTTTTCTGATCTAATGTGCACTGCAGAGATATTGATCCTAAGTTCATGAAATGTGTTAAAGGGGAATTTTGTCTGACAAAGGAGATCGACATAGAGGAATATCTATGGTGCAAGGTCATTCCTCCAACCGTAAGTGATCGAAAGGAAATCTTGGCTGGAAAATGCAAAATCCGATAAAACTCTCCACATCATACAATGAGATGGTGGGAAGGCCTGCAATCAACAATGGAGTTTATATCCCGCAGAGCAGAGGTGCACAAGGACTGAGAAAGTTGAACATTATCGTACAAAAAGCCGACGGCAGGGCTCACGTAGTTCCAGATTTTGGGTCCCATATCTACGGCTAAGATTGCATCTGGCGAGAAATATGTTTGGTCAGATAATAAAGTAAAGTAATATAAAATTTGGCACATGGATCCAAACAGGTTATCATTCTACGGCATCGAGAAGCGGGGGTTTCTGACTGTGCAGACCGCACCACCTTGGACAAGCCTCCGAAGCAGGTTGTCAACCACCTTGGTATGTCTTTCCTATATTAATCTATTTTCTCATGGCAGAATTGGAGGATTCAGAAACTCAAAACCTCGAGGTTCAGGAAGCTAAGGACTCCCTAACAAATAAGGATGCTGAGGAATTCAATAATATCATGCTAAATGGTACTATAGAAGCTGCTCAAGCTAAGATAAAGGCTCTCCAGTCACAAGGAATCAACACTCATGGAGTGTTTAGGTCCTTTTCTTTTATTTTTCTATCGAGCAAACCCCTAGTTTCCTGAATTCATAAAATGGTGCATCAACAATTATTCCCTCTCCGAAGGTGTTATCATGAATGCATCTAGGTCTAGGATGTTGTGTCCCATTAAATCCCTCAACATCTGAAACACCCTATTAATCCCTTCCGATTTTACCCAGATGTCTAGTGAATATAATGAAGAAGATATACTTCATTCCCTTCAAGGGTCCTCATACAAACAAAAAGACATTTTCCTCATAACCTATATGAAACTAGAAAGCTAGTTGTCAAACCCCATGTTCCCCATTTATTTTTACCTATTTAATGAATAGAATCAGTCTATGATAACCTTAGCTAGCCAGTTCTTAGGTATGGACTCAAACCAGTTCGTCACCGAACCTTTAATGAGCCTAGTTTTTACCCTTAGTGCCGGTCAAACGATGTATGGAATACCGAGTCAATATTCAACACCCGCATGTCTACAATTTGATGAGTTCTTAGCCAGAAATATAAATTCCCAGTTGAGTCATTTTAGTCAGTCTGGAACCTTCAGGTTCTAATCTCTTCTTATGAAGATGTTTTTGAGTTTTAATGATGACGACCTGCAACTCCCAGAAATGGTTATGATAAAGGACATGCACATTGATTATTGCAAGTTCATGAATTCCCTCATGGCTCCAGTATATGAGGTCCTCTTCCAAGAGAGGTTGTCGAGATTCTTACCAGAGATGAAAAGCATGCTGCAATCATCCCCTGAAAGAAGAGTCGAGGATTGGTTTCTCTCTGAAGATAATACATTGATTAGGGTATATGGGTTTACTCATCAACCATATGTCCTCCCAGCATTTTTGATACTGAGGGTGTTTTCACTAGAATTAATCAGGAAAAGGTTCACTGTTGAAAATGAATATTTTATGAGATTCAAGAAATAGGAAGATATTAAGTTCCCATGGGCAGTGTGCCCTTTTAATATTAAAAACAAATTGGCCTTGCCAAAGGTCAAAATTTTTCTTAGAGAGAGAGGGTTTTCAATGGAGGCTACGATCTATTATGACCCTCATCACATCATCTCCAATAGAAGGCAGGAAAATAAGAGAAATCCATTCGAGCACGTTGAAGTAGCGGGGTTGGCGGAGAGGGCCAACTGGATGAACCCTGGAGAGATTCACTCCGATGAAGATATGCCAGAAGGGTAGTCCTATTTATGTATTTGTAACTTTGGAATGTATTCACTTGTATATACTGTATTTCATTGGTCCTCGATGCTCCTATCGGGAGAATCCCTTGTATTTATTTGTACCCCAATGTTCCTATCAGGATAATTACTAAAATTCATGAGGAAGTCCCCTTCGTTGTAAGTCAGGTCATTAGTACCCTATTTGTGGTTACTCGAGCCTACATAACTGAGTTAGGATTACTCGATCCTACATAACATAGTCAAATATTAAGTGAACGAACGAATATAAATAGAGAGTGAACCTCTCTATTTATCACAGTCACTCACACTCAATTGTAGCGCATAACTGAGAGAGAGAAGAAGTTGGGACAAGAGAGAGAGAGACAACTGCTATTGGGAGATCATATTTGTGTCTTTGGGTTTTACTTTTGGTGCTCATTCTATCTCTGAGGAAGTTGCTGGGTTTTCTCCTTTATGGTTTCCCCGAGGAAAATATTTTTGTTCATTGTCTATTGTGATTGATTGTTGCGCTTGTTATTCTCTCAGATAAGATCTTAAGATCATATAGCTTAAATGATAAAAATATAACACGTCCCCCTCTGCCCTAGAGGAGAGTTCCCCTCAGCCAGACCTCTCCTGCATTATAGCCACAGCCACACAGATCACACCTTTTTCCATCTTGTCTAACAAGGAAAATAAAAGAGAATACCCAGAGGCCATGGATGTAAAGGAAAGGGAGATGGCCAGGACGCCCAAGACGCAGAAAATTGAAGAATCAGATAAACTCAAGCAGAGTGTCCAGGATAAGAGAAAGAATAAAATGGTGAAATTTAAAGGTCCATCCTTCACGATTCAAGAATACGCTTTCGGTAGTGTTTCTAAAGAAGAAATAAGCAGATACAAGTCTAAAGCCAAGATGCTAGAAAAATACAGAGAAGCTAGTAAAAGGGCCTTTGAAGAAAGATCAAAGTTGTGCAAGGAGATATACAAACTGTCAGGCTAGAAGACCTCCTTGGATACGGTCAGAGACCCGACCAAAGGCACGTTGAATTTGGTCGTGATCACGGGAGACAAAGTAGCAGAGTTAGACGTATACCCGAAAAGAGTCCCTAAACTGACATAATTAATTTGTATCAAGGGATAAGCGACTTCCTCTATACTGATTGGCTCCAAGCTTCTTTACAAATATCAAAATTGATGGATGGTAAGAAATGAGTTGAAGAGATGCTCTAAAAGGAGAGGGTGGAGGTTAAGAACAATGACATAGAAAAACAAGTTTCGGGCTAGGAAGATCTTATAGGAGTGAAACACCTCATTTCGTACATGATAATAGTGGAGGAAAACAAAGTACAACCATACTTGGATTTTATCCAAGATAAGGAAGACATCGTACAGGTGGCCAAAAACACATCCAGACAGCTAAGTTAGATCTGCATAAAAGGCCCTTGTACATGGCTAAAAGCGCAATCAATTTCCTAAACAATTTGATAGACGAAGAAATCAAACAAGGGAACATCCGAGATAGGATCTTAGTCATCACATCATCTAGAAGCATGGTTCACAAACACCGCCATTTAAATATGCTCTAGGCCAAATGGAATTTAACACGCAAATAGGCCGACGAATTCGTTGTGATGTTTAAACCTCTGGTCTAGAAATGGCTCCCTTTCTTCTGGGAAGAAAAGGGACCAATGTTGTCCCAAAAATATTATTATGACTGATTGGTCAAGTGCAGGAAGGATCACAGGAAATTCAAGGATATATCTCAGCAATCGCTTTCAGGAACGACCGTGATCAAAAAATTGTCTTGGGAATTTGAGTTATTATTTGATTTCAAAGCTTTGTGCACAAAGTTACAAATTCCTCCTTATTTGGAGAACCTGGAACTCAAAGTATTAGCAAAAGAAGTGGTAAAGTTGGAGACACCGACAACTAACGAATGCAAGATGATCAAAAACTACAGCAAGTCCGAACGCAGGTTACAACAAGGATGATGGGCTCTAATAGTAACCAGAACCAAAGACACATGTGCGAGGAAATCAGGCGATCCAGTATTTTTGAGACGTAGCATCTTTTGGAGTACAGTAGAAAACGTTACCCGCGTCATTTTCTGTTTCATGCCACCCGTGGGAATACGCCACGATACAATTTGTTGAGAATTTGTTGTCATTTTTTGTAACTAATTTAGGCCCTGTTTCGAGGTTGGTCTCGCGGACCCAAACACTTTAAATACGCTCCTCACAGAAGGAGAAAGGGTTGGTTGTTTTTGAATTTGCAAGACTATTGTGTTTGTAATACTTTTTGAATTAATATACAGAGTTGAATGTTGGTTATATGCATTTACAGGAATTCCTGTGTGTTTCCAAATTACAGTCTGTGATTTTCTTTTCTCATGTGCATGTGTTTCCTGTTATCTTTTACATTATGTTTCTCCATGTCATAGACTCAGTGTTTAATGGATAGTAATTCATACTCATATGATCCTTCCATTTTCTCTTATATCGACTAAATGTTTCTTCCAAAACTGGCATGGAATTCATCCCTGTTATGCTCTATGCTAGCGAACTGTCATCTTTCTGCTATTACCACCAAACCCCAAATACAACGACAGTGATTGAGACACTACCTTGCTCCTGTAATCATTTTCCTATGAAAATTGCTCTGTTTCCTTGGTATTTTGACTCCATAGTCTGATATATCTTCATTTTGTTTCTAGCCACCAAACATTTGATATCCATTTTGTGACAGTATTTATGGCCTTGTTTTACACCTATGAGAGATCCCTCTATGAAATTGGAGAAGCCAGCTCCCTTTCCTAAAGTGGTTCTACTGTTACCTCAGGGTCCACCTTCCCACAACCTTGGGTGTGATTCTGAGTGCTAACAGACAGGCATCGTTGTTGGGGATGAAATTTAGGATCATCCCTGGGAATAATGACAAAGATTCAAAGGATAACAGGTTTCTGCGGGCAAACAGAGACCCTTACAAGTGAGTAAGGTTGTGTATTTTTCCTGGCGACTCCACATCGTGGCTAAACTACATATAAAATAAATCCTGGCTTCCCAGAGACCGTATACAAGAGGTAATCCTAACACCGAAATATTTCCAAGTTTGGATAACCCCAATAAATCATTTGGGAATAAGGGAAAATATCAGTTAGCTATTCCTCGTTTTGAAAATTCCTCTACCCAAGAATTTAGTAGCATCCAGGGTTCTGTATAGGAAGCTCGCTTTGAAATATCCTTACCAAAATCTATATCAAAGTCTGATCTGAAGAAAACCATAGTGAACCCTGATGGGTTGGAAGCATATCTTCTAGATTCTCTCCGGCAAAACCTTCTGAGAACTAGAGGCCCTGTACTCCAAAACTTTCAACCCTGTACACCCAAGTAGTGCAAAATCACCCTATCTTTTGAGTCCCTCCTATAATCCTGAACCCCCTAGACCAATAGTCGCCCATTTCACCCCACTAGATCTACCTATTACGTTACATGACCTTCCTCAAGGTTATGCCCAAAGAATCTCATTCTATGATGGGGAAGGAAATTTCACGGCCAAACAACACGTTGACAAGTTTGAAGAATTCTTGGACCTATATCTGGTAGATGAAGATGACATGAATATGAGGTTGTTCATGTTGATCCTCTCAGGGGAAGCAAATAAGTGGTTCAAATATTTTCCTTCCAGGTCTGATCGTACATTCGCAACTTTCCAGACTACATTCTTGGAAAGGTGAGGCGATAAAAGAAGCCCCCTACAAGTCATGTCTTAGTACAACGGCCTGAAGAAAGGTGGTTTTGATTCTGTACATGAATTTTCCAACAGGTTTATGAGGACATATAATTATATTCCTGCCGACATCAAACCACCAGTGGGTGCTACAAAGTTACATTATGACGACGCTTTTGACAGTGATTTTTCTCTACTATAGAGGGAAAAAAAGTCGGAAAATATTCTTGAAATGTTTCAATATGCCTTGGAGATGGAAGCCAACATGATGGAAAGCAGGAAGATTAGAAAGAAAACGGAGATGAGTAAAGTCAGAGAAGATGGGCCCTCCACCTCTGTTGCTTCTGCTAACAACGTAAAGTTTGAAATGACGTTGAAGACAATAGAAAAGTCGATGGATAAATTATCAGTAAAAAATGGGTCGCAGAACCGGGAGCAGAATGAGCCCCAAATTAGGAATCCAAATTTTAGGAGGCCCAACCCTCCTCAACCCCCTCAGATCAGACATAGATATGCAAGAAACCTCTGAAACATGAATGATCAATAGATATAGCCACCTTTTCCCAAAAATTATGTCAATGACGAAGGTGAAGAAGAACCTGCTAAATATCAAATCCATCATCTCAGAGATCTGGACTCCGACATATACCTCACAGAAGTAGAGCATAATCTGTATGCCCAAGAGGAGGAGTCAAAAGACCTTGAAGAAGACTCAGATCAATACCAGAGGGGGTATATGCATGCCATAGATGAGGTCAAGAGGAATATCCAATTGAGGAGTAGAGACATCACCTTCAATAGAGGTAAGTAGAAGTTGAATCAGCCTTCCACCAGCCTGCAAGATGATGATAGAAATAAAAAAAAATCAAAGGACTAGATCCCATGCAAAGAACCGGCAAATAAAGGTGGAAAGGTGAAGGAATTTAGGCCACCAACACTAGTAGAGGTGGAAAAGATCATGCTTTCTTTCAGCTTATAGAATAAACTCTCCAAGGTAAAAATCTCTATTCCCTTCAATGAATTGTTAAAAAATAAAGAATACAAGGATAACATAACATGGATGGTTAAAGGTCAAGTGAATTTCCAACCCAACATCCTAGAGGTAAATGATGATGCTCCCACTATCAGCTTTGGGACTAGGCTCGAACATGGAGACAAGGAATAAGTTCCTCCTTTCTATCTGAGCTTAAATGTGCATGATATGGTCATACATAATTCTATGTTGGATTCAAGGGAATCCCATAATTCGATGCCAAAGGGGGTGGTAGAGAGTGTGGGGTTAGAAGTCTCTCGGCCTTACAAAGACTTGTACTATTTTGAATCCCAAAAGGTGAAATGTCTGGGGTTAATCAAGGATATGGTGGTGACTCTAATAGAATTATCTTCCAAAACTGTGGTGATGGATATGATCATGGTAGATATACCCCCCAATTTTGGCGTATTGTTGTCTAGATCCTGGAATTCCAAGTTAAAAGGGAGCTTGCAAATGGACATGTCTTATACCACCATTCATGCGGTTGGGGGAAATAAAAGGCTATACAGCAAAAAAACATCTCCGTACGTGATCAGTAGCCCAGACAGGTCGGATGATCATGCCATATATGTTGTTTACACTGATCTTGGGTCGTCTATTTTCTTCAATGAAGTCTCCCCCTGCAACCTAGAAATCTCAATAACAGTCGAAGGGGAGGGAAAACCCGTCGAAAAGAGAAACACTCTGAATTCGAAAGAAAAGGAGGAAGGCCTTTGGACCTTGTATTTCGATGGTTTGGTTTCCAAAATAGGAGTCAACACAGGTGTGTATATCATTTCTCCTCTCGAAGAAAATGAAAGCTTGTCTTACCAGTTGAATTTTGAATGTATTAACAATGTAGCAGAATACAAAGCTCTATTATTAGGGTTACATGCTTTGAAAAACAGGAAATACAGAAAGATACAAGTCATCAGAGATTCAGAATTGGTCATAAATCAAATAAATGACATATATCAGACCAGACATCCCAAAATGAGAGCTTATAGAAATGAAGTATGGGACATGTTTGGGACATGTTTGGAAACTATTTCACTGATAATGTGGTCAGGGTAGTCCAAAAAATCAAAAACATGATTGCTTATTCCTTGATGGTCACTGCTGGTAGATTTGGAACCCCTATGGTTGGGCGGAGAACACATAAGGTACGCGTTAGAAACATGCCCGTTATACCTGACGATTCCAAACACTAGCAGGTTTTCAAGGACGATGAGAAAATCAAGAGATTTCTGGAGTTATCAGATGAGTTTTCAAACACCCAGATAGATAACGAGAATTTCCACCTCAAAAATCTTCAGGATTCTGAGGGTGGCGAAGAAGGGATTGACGAGGGTGGACAATACAGAAATTCCCTGGGAGTGAAGGACATAGTGCAATTAAAGGATAACCATATTCCTATAGGTCTGATTCCCCTAGAGAAGATGTTTGATCATAATTACATAGCCAAGGATCCCAAAATGAAACCCGCTGAGGATTTTGTTGAAGATAAGAACATCGGGGTCGAATATCACTCGAAGATCATAAAATTATCAAAGAAGTTGTCTTCCAAATCAAAGGAAGACTACATCAGTCTGATAAAGAAATATACTAACATTTTCGCATGGATCTATGAGGACCTCAAAGAGTATGACACCTCCATCATACAGCATACTATCCCCATAAAGCCCAGTGAAAAATCGTTTAAGAAAAAATTGAGAAGGGCCAATCCAAATTTGATGCCTATCATCAAGAAAGAAATAAGGAAGTTGTTTGATGCCAAAATCATTGTGACACTAAGGTTTTCTAAGTGGGTCATGAACGTGGTTCTTGTAAGAAAAAAGAACGACGAGATTTGGATATGCATATACTTCAGAAATCTCAACAGGGTTTCCCTGAAAGACAATTATCCTTTTCCCAAGATGGAACAAATTTTGCAAATAGTCATGGGGTCTAAGAGGATTTCCCCCATGGATGGCTTCTCAGGCTATAACCAAGTGAAATTATTTCCTGAAGATCAAGAGAAAACTGCTTTCACCATTCTGTGGGGAACATTTGTGTACGGGAATATGCCTTTTGGTCTCATGAATGTAGGAGCCACGTTTCAACGCACCATGGACATAGCCTTCACTGAAGGAAAAGACAAATTCATGGTGGTATACATGGATGATACTAAATTATACTCCAAGTATGATAAGGAACAAATCCATCATATGGAGAAGGTTAACTAACCAAGATCCACCTGGTTAATTGACTAGGTATATAACTGCAGGACCTGCTTGGTCCCAAACCAAGATGTCTCTGTCTCATCCTCTAGGATATGCTCGGTATTCATGACCAAGAAATTGTCTGGTCCTTGACCAGAATTCCCTAGAGACAGATAGGGGCCCTAGACACATGCTAGGTACTTTTCCATGGATTCAACCTGATTGGTCCTAGACCAAGAACCCCAGTAAACTGTTGGGGGCCTAGGGTACCTGCCAGGGACTTACCCTATTTGGTTAACTAACCAAGAACCCTACTTAAATAACCAGGGTTCCATTCACATAATGGCCCTCGCAGCTTCACTATCTTCAACATATTTTTCCTCTAATGGTTTGGAATCTTAAAAATATAACTTTTCAACTAAAATTTGAATATTCTATGTATTTTTTTAACAATCAAGTAATTGAATTCAAACCAGTCTGAGTCATGGTTGAGTCTGAGTCCAAGTCCAAGTCCAAGTTTATCCTTGGTCGATTGTGAGTCTAATTTTTAAAAAAGTGTGTTGAACACATAAAGCATAAAAGTATAAACCCCATACTTGCTCAAGGTATGAGCCATCCTTGTGTCAAGATCTGCCCTCGAACTCTGATATATCAAACTCTGCTCTCAAGGTTTTTCATTTGATATATATTTATGGTCAAGATCTACTATCAAGGGCTGATCTATCCTTATGTTCTATGTTGTTACTCACTTCACCCACGCTATAATTTATTCCTACCATAGCCTTCAAGAAAACCAGTTTATTCATTGCTAATATGGGCATGTGGTTGTGGCTCACAAAAATGTTGTTATGGCCTACTTCATTTTCATGTTGAGATGAACTTCATAATTATGATGTCAATCATGATTTTAACTTCTCAAATTATCAATTATGGTAAATGAATTCCTAACAATGATATGCATGAAAAATCTGTGTTTGGAAATAACCTCTAGTTCTACTCTTGTGTTTCGTGAGTGGTTTTGATTCTTCACTTATTTATTTATTTATTATAAAATTAATTTTATATTTTTTTACTTGTTGTTTCCCCGTTGTATCTAGTTCGTAGCCTTTAAAAAATATGGTGAATTCATATCCGAATCCGAATCCATATCCATATATGTATCCTGGTAACATAAATTTTACCACATATTTAGTGGGCATTAGTAAGATGAAAAAGGGAACTACAATTGCAGCTAAACTATACATGTTCGTCAACTTCATTCCCAAATATCCGTTTGTATTGTTTCTCACTCATTTTGAAAAGGTAAGTAGATTGTGGCATGAACTCTTTAGTCACTTGAACTACCAATGCTTGTAGGAACTCACAAAGTAGGGTATGGTGACAAGGTTTCCAAAGGTTTAGTTATTTGTTGGTATTTTTCAGGGCTGCATACTTGACAAACATCCAAAAGAAAATATTGACAAAGGTAAGGCAAGGAGATCCTCAATTGTCCTTAAACTTGTACACAATGATTTAATGGGTCCAATTCCTCATCCTTCCATGATCATAGCCAAGTATGTTCTATAATTCATTGATGACAATACAAGGCACGCCTAGGTATACTACCTCAAGAAGAAATATACTATTTCTCAGCTCTTCAAAGAATTCAAATTCCTTGAAGGAAAGTTTTCCATTGTGTGAACAAATACTTTGAGTAAAGTCCCTTATACTCCTCAGCAGAATGGAGTGGCAGGAAACAAAATCGGTACTTGAAGGAGATGGAAAATTACATTCTTTAGTCCAAATCACTTGCAACAAAGCTCTGGGAAAAGGTGGTTAATTGTGCCTACTACATCTAAAACTGAGTTCCTCGCAAATCATGGAAAGGAGTTACTCCATTTGAAGCTTGGAGCGTTTGGAAGCTATAAGTCAATCATTTTAGAGTGTTTGGATCTTAAGCATCGACTCACATTCCTGCATACAAATGGAAGGCATTGGAACCTCAAAGAAAATCATGCATCTTTGTGGGACATCTAGGTGTTTTTAAGGACTATAAACTTCTAAAACCCATCATCAAGCAATTTTTCATTAAAATAAGTGTCAAACTTGAAGAGGGATATTCATTTTTTGTTGAATATGAAAATACTATAGAACCAACAACATGCTACAAATCACTAGTAGCTAATATTGTTGATCTAACATTCCCAAATTAGTTTTCCACAAATAATTCATATTTGATCTATATCACCACAAATACTTCCTTTATTGCCTCAGTTGATGCTACAGAAGATCATGAAGAGGAAGGCATTGGTGTTGCTAATGTAGATATTGTTGCATGACTAAAAGAAAGACCATGTTTGGCAAGAAAAAATATCTAGGAAGAAGATGATTGATGAGAATCCAATAGACATAAGAAGGACATGTTCCCAGTTCCAAGGTGCTCCATTGGCACTCACTGCTATAGAACCTTGACTATGTGGCCATTGTTATAGATACCCAATATTTTCAATAGGTTTCTATAAATACTGACTGGGACATAACCATGGAAGAGGAATATCATTCATTAATGAGAAACCACACCTCAAAGCTAGTTCCCCTCTCTTTAGGTATAAATGAGTTCAAGTGCAAATGGATCTATCACACAAATTTTATCACAGATGGCCTGGTGAACAAGAACAAATCATGACTTGGAAAAGGGTTTGTCATAAGTAGTCGGTATTGATTACAATTAAAAATTTTCACCAGTTGCAAAGATGGATTCATTTCAGCTAGTAATCACCATTGTTGCAACTCAATGCTGGGAATTTCATCAAATGGGAATGAAGAATGTATTTATTCACAAGAATACTAAAGAGGATATTTACATGGACTCTAATATGGTGTCCATATTGGGACTCTAAGATGGTTTGCATACTTTGTAAATAAGTGTATGGCTTCAAACAGGCCCCTCAATCTTGGTATTCCAATATGGATTCCCCCTTACTATCCAATGGATTCTCTTACAACCATTCAAATCCCTATATCTAAATTATATGACAATATTACACTCTCTTTTTTATATCCCTTTATTTAGATTACTTGTTTATCATCGAAAGTTCACAAGCATCCATTGTTGTTGTGAAATTAGCATTGCATTACAGGTTCTCAATGAGAAATTTGGGGTATTTGAACTACTTCCTCAGAATTGAGATCACCCAATTTGAATCTGGGATCACCATGGCATTGTCTAAATATGTTCAATATCTTTTATCATTACTTCATATGGATGACTACAAGCCTATTGTGTCCCCCTTCCTCTACAGTATTAAACTTGAGGTTACCTACTCTTCACCTTTGGTTCACAACACCTGGTATAGATAGTTGGTTGGGAGATTGCTCTACCTCACCCAAACCAACATCGGAATCACCTATGTTGTTGGAGTTAGATATATATTTATGTGGGAACCCCATGAACTGCACTAAAAAGAAGTGAATATAAATCCGGAATATGTCCAAGGAACTTATAGGTTCAAGATACACTATGTAGCAAGTTGCAACCTTGATTTAGTGGAGTAAACATATTTTGATTTTCTAGGTGATGCCATAAATCACAATTCCACTTTCATATCCTTGTTCACTCTTAGTTTTGATCCTATTTTTTGTTTGAGAAAGGAGCATTATGTCATTTCCCTTTGGACCATAGAGGCAGAGAATCGATGTACTATACATGTAGCAACCAAATCCATCTAGATGCAACACATTCTCAATGAGATTGGTATTCAATATTGTTGACATACCATCCTATTTTGTGATAATTAGAGTACCATATTGATCTCATTGGATTCATTTCACTGAAAATGGACCAAGCATACTGAAATCCATATGAACTTCATATGAGAGTTGATTCATGGGAAAATAATCGATCTTCAGATATTGTCCAACCATGAAACAGATTGCAAACATATTTGTCAAACCATTTAAGAAGGTAAATTTCACTCAGTTACAAGATTTGTTGGAGATTCATAGGCTTCTTCTCATGAACATGCTTAGCCTTATCTCTTAAATCATCTTTATGGGAGGGGGGCTCTCACTGGGTTTTTTCCCTTTCCTCATATTTGCAGGGATTATTTTTATTGTACATGGGTATCTAATATGGTTATTCATTTATCTGGCCCCATTTTTTTTTGTTGCCACATACTCACCTAATTTAAGCGTATGGGGTGGTGCTAGTGTAATATGTTGCACCTTTCTAGTCTAGCACATTGTTACCATCTCACTGATATTTCATACATTTGATTTAGGTGCTTTCGTGTACTTGCAATAGTTAAGCTTCACTAAGATCTTTGGTCTTTGTTTATTTTAGGTAAGATTCATAGCATGGCCTTCCATGGTTTTGTTTCCTGAATCTTTCCTCCAATAGGCTATTGTATTTTTAGTGCATCATCTTTCATTATTAGAATGATTTAGTTTGTTAATGAGCATTACATACCTTATACACATTTGTATTATTTTCTCTAATCTTCACTTCTTATCCATTAGACTTTGCATCTTGGGGGTTTCCATAGCCAAGCCATAGATCTTGGTTCAATAATCAAATCCTACAATTATATACAATATTTTATAATTATAAGAGTTAGAGGATATAAGGGATTCATGGGTTAGGGCTAATGATAGAGGCTATATTTTATCATTATCAAAGGTTATGCCCATATCAGATCCTTGCAAGTCAACTAGACTACTTTTCGGAAAAAACCTTATCACTTCTGCATTGGTTTGCAAAATACAAGTTCCCACTAGATCATAGCACACGTCTAAGCCTTCGATGGTTATAAAAGAGATGACAGATAACCACTGGAAGAAGATATTACATATAGTCTATTCAAATAGAAATTTCATGGTAATAAAAATATGCAAAATGGAAAGGAATGTCTAAGAGGAGGCAATGCATTTCCCTTCCGTAAGAAAGTTATAGAAAATTGAAGCCTGCACATATAGTGCACCATGTTTTGTCTAGACTTAGAAGCTTGGTTAGCTAATCCCCCTCCAACTTTCACTAATCCACCTTAACCATGTGAACTATTTTATTTAGAACATACCTTTTTTAAATAAAACTAAACTATTCAAATTTGATCAGGAAAGATAGCTATCATTCTAGAGATAAATAATTTTAATTGGGAAAAATCGTCTAGATGCAATCCAATAAATCTTGTTTGAAAATCAACTTGCCAACAAACATGGTTAGAAAAAAATTTAAAATTCCAAAACAAAATTCCCCAAAAAAATTATTTATAGTTGTTTACCATGAACCTTGATGTATTCTATTAGTAATTAATTATAAGGTTACACAATTTTATTGTGCACTAATGCTAGCTAACCATCATGAGGGACTAAAAAACCATATTTTATAGTGACTCAAAAACCTGATTTCTTTTAATCATTTTCAGTGGCTATAGTTTCATTCAATACGTAACATTTTTGGTGGGCCAAAAATGGGGCAAAGGAAATTTTCCTATAGAATACGGAGGATTGAAACATAGAAGAACCAGGGCATGCATTTTTGTAGAAGTCCATTATACAAAATCATATGCTAAAAAAGGTTAGTCAAGAATAATAAAATACCTAGGATAAGAATTGTTGCATAAGTCATTGCAACATAGGTCACCACTATAGAAACTTGACCTTATAAAAAAAGAGGAAAATTAGAAAAAAATTGGTAAGCACTTTCATATGAAGTATTTCAAGGAAAATAGTCCACCTTATTTTGAGTTATTGAGAATTAATAAAGAGTTGAGAAGAATAAGTAAAGGGTTACACTAGGAATTAGTTGTTTCCTAGAAAGAAAAATAGCATTTGGTACCCAAACAAAACATGGATACTTTGATTCAATCTATCGATGAAAAAATTTAGGTAGAATAAACAATATGTATCACGATAGATACAAAACACCCACCTTGTATTCTAGATGAATTTTTATCCAAAATGGACCCAGACACAAAGCAATGGTTGTAAGCCTTAGTACCTAAATGTGACTTGAAATTTGATGAAGGTTAATAAGTCATAAGAGGCAGGAAATGTAAAGTAAATAAGACGAGAGAAAAATAAAGAATTAAATGTAAAAAGAAAAATGAAATAAGACAAAAACGATGAGGAATGGGAAATCAAAGGTTAAACTTGTTGGTATTCCCATTACCCCAACCCTCCCTATTTCCCCTTGTATATTCACTCACAAATGGTCCTTTGTCCATGGAGAGGAGAATACACAGAGGATGCCAGAGATACATAAGAAACATTGTAACTACAGATTACTAGAATAGACTAAGATAACCATTCAAATGTTGGTTTTCCCATTTGGGTTTCCAAGGTAAATAATGTGTTTGTGCATCTTTGTTGAATTTGTGACTAATTTCTGCATTGGTTTTATGTGCTATGTTAATTAAGAGCTCAAAGTGACTTTAATGATTTCCAATGAGCGAAGAGAATGGATGGACTAGACAACTTTTAGTAGAACAGAGTATTGTTGCATTTTTATCCTTTTTTTTGTTGATCCATAGAGTCGTACGAGTAAATACCATCCCTTGGATGCCCAATTGATCTCATAGATCAAGGAACTTAAGTTCAGAGTTGGTGCACCTGTGTGGGAATTCCTAAATTTAGTTGTTAAGAGTTATCAACTGCATAGGGAAATTTTCTTTGTTTCGATCATTCTCGCGTTAATTGGAGTTAATTTTCTTCACCTAGGATGAATTTATCAATGTTAGGTGAAGTTATCATTACTCGAGATGAATTTGTGTTTCTTAGGGTGAATCTATCAATTCCTAGCTGAATTTATTTTTCATTGCCTGAGGTGAATTTGTGTTTCCTAAGAAGAATGTATAAGTTCCTGGATGAATTTATTTATAAGTGCATGGGGCACCTATTGACATATGTTGGGTGGCTTGGCTCTCCAAGAGACCATGTGTGTCTCCCCGTTAACTGATTTCACCACAGTTACATAATAAAATATGTGTCATCAATTTTTCTCAAGGTTGGGCCATATATCCTATCGAAGATGTCAATTTATCCCTCAGATATATTATTTATCTTCATGTTGGGCCATACCATATATTTGTTAAGCAAAATTCTCTAACCGGGTACATTTTATTGGTTGGTCACATGATCTCTACATCTTATTCATTGGACTGGGTATTGCTTAATGGAGAGAAACCATTGGATGTATTATGGTTAAGCAAGCATATTCCTCTGTTATCTCTTAGATTTATGCCATTTACTAAATTTGTTATTTAATAATCATTTCCACCCGTTTAATGCATTGTATAATCATAATTCTTAAGTGTATGGACAATAAGATAATGAGAGTAGGATGCTTCTATTTCCATAACTACCAAGTTGTACGCCCTTAATCAAGCTTATATACTTGTCATTGAAATGTAGGAGTGGGAATGAATTATCGAATATGCATTCTATTTATTCTTAATGGATAGGTGGCCTTTCACTCGTGTACTTGTCATATTGTACAAGATTTTCAAACAATTAGATTTATATCTTACATGTGTGTTGGATTTATGTTGAGTGAATGAGAGGGTGTATCATTGCACATGCAAGTATAGAGTGTGTGATACTGAAAGGAAATTCCGATACAAAATAATGACCGGTTAGAATGTTAATTTATTAAATTGAGAGGTCATCTCCAACCAACACAAACAAGAAAATATGAACCCTAGCTAGCAGACGATTAGATACGAACTCTTGGCATACAATCCTCACAACACATTCCAAAGTTTGGCCCAAACCTTAAAAAAACTACAAGAAGATTGAATTCCTATCAAAGTTATAAAAGAAAGAGACCATAGAATCGATCAAGAGAAGGCATAGAATTTGTAGAGTTTGGTTTATTGACTAGACCACATGTTTCTAGTTTGTCTACATGTTAATAACAACAGTGAAAAATAACTAAGCATAATGATTGTGATTTGCATTGTAGCTAGTTTTTATTGTAGGATGCACTTAATAACAACCCTCAAATCCATTCCAAAGAATAGATCTCTTAGTACTAGATAAATGAGACTAAAAATAATCTCCACACAAGTATCTTTGTTGGTGAAGCGAGTGGGATATAAGTCCCTCATTTACAAATGATATGGTATCAGAACGGTTAAATCCTAACTATGACACCGTTTCTAGATATTGAAGAAAACTTTGCAAACCAAACATGGGTAAAAAAATAGAGGAATTTTGGAAGGCTTACAAGCTAGTAATGCTCAAATTCAAGAAGAGAGCAAGTGGAAGGTTCAAAAGTATGACCAAAGGATGATATAAATTACACCTAACAATGCGGTAGAGGTTACAAAAATTGTGATAGAGGTACAAGAAGAGACAATGACTAGGATTTCAATTAATGTTGTAGAATTTTTAATCGAAGCTCAAGTTTAGGAAAATAACCAAAGAGGATTCCCTTGAGGAAAATGTATCTAACACTGTGATAAAGAAAAATGTAGTAGTTGAAGAAGAGGCCATAACATAAAATGCTATGCTTCAAATGTGAGCATCATATTCGTTCGAAATCATTTCTTTGTGTTGAATATTGCAAATCGTAGGAGTCTTGTTGAGTCATTAGGAACTTGTGCGATATCATTATCGTAACTTCAACAATCTATTCATCCTCTTCAACAGTTATGGGTTGAATTATATGTGTAAACTGGGAGTATTTGTGGAGAGAATGACAGAGTCTTCAAGAAGCCCAAAGAATTGTTCATAAATTAAAATTGGACAAAGAGGAGATTTGTAATTTGTCTCCTTGTAGATCACCCTCCCTTGTATATGTTTTTTTCTTGATATTTGGATCATGAAACCCTTTCATGTACATCACCTTCCCTTGTTTATGTTGTTTTGTTAAAGAATCAATGGATATATTTCCAGGTTCATTCTCTGGTTATAGGGAAGTCTTGTAATGTTCTCCCATCTATTCACTTATGTATATTGTACTATGTATTTGATGAAAAAGAAAAATAATTTACTATGTGAATTGTATCAACATGAAAAAAAATCGATGCAAAAATAAAATGGAACCCTAAACCCGATCTGGAGGGAATTCAATTAAGAACACCCACTTCCTTCTTAGCACAATAAGTTCAATGGAATAAAGTAGGGGGGATTTTAAATATGCATAAAGATTCCATAATCTCTAGGTGAGGGTTGAATATGATTGTCCTTGTTTGGTAATAATGGAGTATCGATAACTATTGAAACAATATTGTGTTTTTTCCCACATATGCCATATTCGTAGGGATAAACTCATTGAATGTGAGAGAATAATATATCAAACAAGATTGTAGCTCTAATTGATTTCCATAAAGATGGAAATTCCTACCTACTAATCTAAGGAAAATTAAACCCCATTCATACCCCAATTTTAATGTATCTCTAAAAATGTCTAAATTATATATGAATTCTTTGAAGAGGTATGGACACAGTGCTTGGTGTTGATTTTTCATTTTCCCCTTATTTGGTGTCCTCCACCCCACTATCACTTCGTATTTTCTAGAAATGAGCATGAAGAAGAAACATTATTGGATAATGTAAAACTAAAATTGGGATATTGCATTAAGGAATAACATGGTCGTCCTTCTTTCAGTTGGAACAACCTCCATGAAAATAGTCTAAACCAGATGCCTCTGATTGAGAGGATGAACATGAGATTGTAGAATTTCACGACAAACTTCATTGGGGGAAGATGATGGATCCCAATTTTGTGGAATTTTCTTGATGGAGGACACTATGGAATACTCCAAACCTTGCTACAGATCATTCCTTCATCTCCTTTTGAACAATTATTAGCAATATCAACTAGGCATCCCAATCTAATCACAACTACTTATACTCCTAGTGATAAACCATGTACTCTATAAGTATACAAGATCAAGTTAGTCATCTGGAATAGCTACTTGATAACATTTGATTCTCAAGTTAACTAAATTATATATTTTTGTTATGATTTCTAATTCATTGCTAAATTAAAAAAGGTATTTTTGCATATAAAAAGTAGCCAACACCTATTTGATAAGTTTGGAAAAATTTTCATGCACACATTTTTTAAATTTTTGAAGACCTGTTTGATAATCTAAGTAGCTCTAATTTGATCCATATTTATATGTCTGTGTGAGAAAGAATGAGCTCTTAATTCCTTTAATTCTACTCTTGTTGGTCCCAATTATTTGTGTTGAGGAGGCAAGGAGCACTCAAGATAATACATGTGTTGTTGTTTCCTTATTTTCAGTCGAATTTGTTTTCTTTTGTTGTGTATTTATCACAAAGATGTAGTAGAAGCATAACATAGCTATCAGTTACATTAAGATAATAGTTTACACTGTAATTGTGTTGAAAATAATCTCGATATATATTCAAGTGTTTGATAGAATTAATTTTCATTGAATATAAGAGTGGATTGTAATTTAATTTTTGTAATTGTATTTTCATTTTGAAACTATGATTCAATTCATCAAATTTTTTACAATGGGATATAATTTATATTCTTAGATTAATGATTTAATTTTCTTTTATCAGAACATTACAGAAACTAACTATTTTAAAGAGAACTAAGGCATGAACACATAGCACATGGTTGTTTTCTTTCGTGCAGTTGAATTAAAAAAAAGTTCTCCCACGAACATCAAGTAATCAAAATTTAATGGATGTAAGCCATATTAACAAACTATGAAGACTTGGCATTGATTAAGTGATGACCTAAACATCAAATAACAGTTCAACATTGGTAACTGACATTTTCCAATAGCAAAAAACAACAAATGAGACAAATTTCAATAATTTTAACTTATTTCCAACATTTAAAAAATCCGACAAACATTGGATTTTGACCCAAAATGTAGTGTTAAAGGATAAATGGGTTTCACTATTCCTAGGCATGAGGAGCTTAGATAACTTAAAGGGACGATAACAAAGGAGAGGGAAAATTTGTTCCATTCTTCTAGAGCATAGGGAGGAGAGGGAACTTCGACATAGGGAAGGGGAGAGAGGATCAATTGTTCCTAGGGAAAAGGGGCAAGGGAAGTCAACGATAGGGAAGGGAAAATGTTTTCCATTTTTCCCAAGTGCGATATGAGATAAGTCTTGCATAGGGAAGGGGGAATGTGTTCCATTTTTATCAAATGCAAGCAGGTGAGGGAACTACAACATAGGGAGGGGAGATCTGTTCCATTATTCCTAATGGCATGGAGTTTTTAATAATCTAAAAAATCATTATGAAAAAGGAAAGGAGACTGTTTTTCCATCATTCCCAAGGGAATGGAGGCAAGGTGAAAAGCACTCTGGCAGAGGAAAATAGAGGTAAGGTGAAGGTCTTGTGATAGAGGAAAACAAAGGAGAGGTGAAAGGCACTCCAACATAATTAAACAGAGGCAATGTAGAAATATGCCCTAGTAAAGGAAAATAAAGGACATATGAATGGATCTACTAAAAAGGACAAGGGGGGAACATAACCTAAAAGGGTAGTCTCACAAAGGAAAGGGAAAATGTGTTCCATTGTTCATAAAGGAATGGAGGAAAACTATATAAAAATGTACCACGTCATAGAGAAGGGGGAGAGACTACATTGATATTGAGCACAAGTAAGTGGGTTGATGGGTGCATTAGAATATGAAGGGAGAAAGTGGCATCAAAGAGACCCCACAGTAAAAGGAAATGGATTAATGTTAAGTTTAATTTAATATAATGGGGCTTTGAATCCAAAGGATTGTGCTTTCTAGGAGAAGATGTGGCACAAATGGTTCTTGTCTTGGTTATAATGTAGAGATGTTGGCAAATATAGGTCACTCTAGTAGTGAGAAACCAAAGTGGTGAAATCTTGTGGAGTTTCAAAATGCACAACATTGGTGTCACGTTGAGAGGTAGGTGGTGTCAATGTTTGATCAAATTTGAAGATATTTGAACTTTAAAAGTTTTGATAAAAAAATCCAGTGCATGTATATCTCATAAACAATTCAAACACACAAATAATTCGATCCATAAGGCACATGATTTACCCTGGGAAAACCCTCCAAAATATGGAGGATGAGAAACCCAACAAACAATCTTTTCAGTATGATAGATAATGGTAGAGAATGATTTTACAACACTTGCAAATTTCTTGATAAGATATGTCTAAGCATAACTAGAGAATATAGATCATTTGAAATAGAGTCATAGCCTTTCCAAGTGCATAGCACTCTAATAACAAGCTTATTCAATCATACAATGAGAGGTAGCAAATGGTTGCATGACTTCTAGGCACTATGAACATTGTGTGAACTATGTGCACTATCCACACATTAATTATTGCACCTTCCTTGAATTGGCTCCAAGTTGGCACCTCGTAATTATCTCTCACACTGAAGATATGTGCCCTCCATTAATTCACTAGTGTTAACTTCCTTTAAATGAATGTTAATTGATTGAACTGAATTGAACTAAATTTGATTGATTGTGAACTGATCAACTAACTACTTGACCATTAGTTAGGATTTTAACTGAATGTCTTTAGTTCTTCACAATTAGTGCCATCCACAACAACCACTTTGCATAAATCAAGGAGTAGATTCCTTAATTAACTGAAACGTGTTTTCCACAACTTAGACTTTAACTCATGTCTTTGCAATTCTAGTTCATTGGAGGTTTGACATGGGTAATTCAAATCCTTACTTTATCTTTGTGCTCATCTCATTTATCATTAATTAATTTTTCATGGTCCAAGAGTGTTTAATTAATTAGTCACCTTTATCATATCATACTCAGAAGAATTGTTTCCAACCTATGATCATATGTATTACCCTGGGTCATATGGTCATATGCTAAAGTAAATCACTCTAGGGGTATCTAATCGCTAAAGGAGACTTATAGCACCTGGTGACCATGACTATCCATACCTCACATATTCATATCCTCATGACTTGATACAACACAAGTCATATGGTCTTGATACAACACAAGTCTCTGACCTTGATAGAACACAAGGTCCTGATATTAATACAACATTAGATCCTGATCTTAATACAACATAATATCATGGTACAGGAATCTCTCATGACATGAACATCCTATCTTGATACAACACAAGCTCTTAACTTAATACAATATAAGTTGATGAACTTAATACAACATAATTTATGAACTTTATACAACACGACTCTCATTGAGAGGTTTCTGAACTTAATACAACATAAGTTTTGGACTTGGTAAAACACAAGTCTCATGGAGAATAAATTTTGATGTTGTACATTTAACACTCCCTCTCAACGAGGGATACATGAGTCTTCCATACCAAGCATATCTTGAAAGTGTCTAAACTTGGTCACAGATAGAGGCTTTATCATCACATCTACAATCTTCTCATTAGTAGCTATGTACTGAAGTTTGGAAATATATTTGTGGACCATGTCTCGAATGAAGTGATACTTCTATGTGAGGCTTCATTTCTATTTGTTTCAACTTGTCATGAAACACCGTATTTTCATAAATATTTATACAACTCTGCTTGTCACACCTGATCACTATAGGCTCTAGCTTTTCACCGAACAATCCTACAAGTAGCTTTCTCAACCACATTGTTTCTATGCAAGCATTACTAGCAGCAATGTATTCATTCTCTGCAATGCTTTGGGAAACTGAACCCTACTTTCTACTAGACCATGAAATCATAACAGAACCCAAGATTAAACAATATCTAAAAGTGATCTTCCGCTCAACAATGCTTCCACCCCATGATTAGAATTAGTATATCCAAGCAATAACACTCCTCCATTGGAGGCATACCTGAGTCCATAACCAATTGTACCACGAAGGTATCTCAAAATATGCTTACCTACAACCCAATGTCTATGGCTAGGATCAGTCATGAACTAACTCAAGCTGCTAACTACATAGTAAATTTCTGGCCTCGAATGTATCAGGTACATCAACGAGCTAATAAATTATTTGTATAATGTCAGGTCCACTAGATCCAATATAGTATCAGTCTCATCGATATTCCTCAAATTGGAATCCATTGGAGTATTTACAGATTTACAATCCACCCTGCAAAATATGCACAAGATGTCCATAGTGTACTTCCCTTGAGATAGAAATATCTCATCATTCCTCTGCCAAATCTCAAGGCCTAGGAAGCAGTGCATAATACCTAAGTCTTTCATCAAGCTCCCTCTGATGCTCAATAATCATTGTTTCCTCTCCAGTTAGGAAAATATCATCCACTTATAGGACTAGTACTAGAGTTTGGTTCTCCACTACTTTGAATCACAATTTTGAATATGTATCACTCTTCAAGAAACCTAGTTTATGAAGATAACTATATATTCAAGCATACCAATAACGGGGAGATTTGTTTAACCCATATAGGGATTTCTTCAACTTACACACATGGGAATCCTTCCCATGCATCACAAAACCCTCAAGATGCTCAATGTAAACCTCTTACTCAATCTCATCATTGAGGAAGGAATCATTCACATCCATTTGGTGAAGCTTCCAACCCAATACTGATGCAATTGTAATAATAGATCTAATGGCAGTATACCTAACCACTGGAGAAAAAAACTCCTCATAATCAATGCCCTCTTTCTAAGAAAAAACACATGAAACAAACTTGGCTTTGTACTTGTCCACACTGCCATCTGCAACATGTTTTATCTTGTCAATACATCTGGAAGTTACAACTGACTTCCTATCAGGTTTGGGAACAATATCCCTAACATTATTCTCCATAATATAATGGTATGCCTCTGTCATAACATATTTAAACACTTGTTACTCTGCAGCCTCTTCATATGATGAAGGATCTGAGTCATTGATGATGCTCATCAATGCAACATATCCTGAATACCTATCAGGTTTTTGGCTCTCTATGGAAGTTCTTACTGGTGATCCATGCTTCTCAGCGTCTCTCAATACATCTCAGCACCATGTTGACCTCTTCTTTGCAGGAGGTTCATTAACTAGTTCAATTGGTTCATCAATGATAGGTAGCTATGCATGCTCTATTGGATTCTCCCTCTGAACATCAAAAGGGGAAGAATCATCATCATGATCCTTTGATATAGGAGCCTCAGCCTCCTCTATATTTGGATGGAATTCAATCTCTTTTGATCGTTTGAATGCTTCCTCCTCATGGAAATTCACATCCCGACTAACCTCAACATGTCTCTCACCAAGTACATATATCCTGAATTCCTTGGAGTTCTCATTGTAGCCAACAAAATTTTCTTTCTTCCCAGAAGGCTCCATCTTGGTTCTCTTTTCTTTTGGTCTATGAATATATGTAGGACATCCAAAAATACGAATATGTGATATGTTTGGTTTATCACCAGTCAACACCTCTTCAGTTTTTTTCTCATCAATAAATGCATGCAGACTTATGTTATGTATGTACATTGTTGTACTAGTAGCTTATGACAACAAATAAGCAAATAGATCATGATCATGTAACATGGATTTTGTAGCCTCATAAACGGTTATGTTCTTTATCTTTGAAACTCCATTCTGTTGAGGGTTGTAAGGAACTGTTAATTGTTTGCATACCCCTGCATCACTACAAAACTCACTAAAAGATTTTGATTTGAATTCTCCACCATTATCGAACCTTAGGGCACGGATATGCCTATTTTTATGATTCTCAACTATGCATTTACACTCTTGAAATTTACTGAAGGTTTCACTTTTGGATTTCATGAAGTAAATCTAGGCCTTATGGGAGAAATCATCAATGAACAAAACATAGTAGAGATTCCCACTGAGGGATGGGAAAGAAATGGGTCCACATACATTTGAGCGCACTAAATCTAATATTCCTTTAGATATAGTATGGATACTAGGAAAATTATTTTTAACGTTATTTCCTAAAACATAACCTCTACAAACAGTATCATGTACAGAATCAAAACTAGCCATACCTTTCACATTCGCTGCAAACCAGGGAATGCTCTGAAGTGGAGGTGCCCAAGTCTCCTATGCCATAGATTGCATGGGCTGATAGTATAATGTGTCAAGGATGAAATAAAATTTCCTAGGACCTTGTAAAGTCCTCCTTCTCATACTTCAATACCAATGTTCTGGTTATTTGGCCACAAGTATGATTGATTCTCCATGAAGATGAATCAAAAGCATTTATCCTCAAGGAAAGAAATATAGAGTAGGATATTCTTCAACCCAAGGACATAAAGAATGTCCTCCAAAATTAATGTATCCCAAACTTATTTGGAAGGATGTGGATCCAACTCCTTGGAGTGAGTGTGTGGAATTGTCTCCCAATTCTACCATGCATGTTGTTAAGGAATTGATCCTATGACTGGGCTTGAGTCCATCAACATACTATGGGTTTACATACTGATATTTAAAGCTCTACAATTAGATAAACATAACAAGATTTCAAGGGTTGGTAGGTTTCATACCTTATGAAATTAAGTTTGATTCAATATTTCTCTTTACCCCTCCTTCTCTCCAACCTGGGAACTTGCAAGAACACTTCAAACATTCCTCAAACTAGTTTGACCACATATAAAACAATGATATTCTAGATAACATGAAACCCTAATTAACATGTAATCAGAAAATGAGATTCAACATCCATTATACAACGATTTAGAAAGGAAATAACATCAAATCTTTATTAATTAATGGAATAAGCACAAGATATACCTTCTTTTTGTTCAAGGCACCTCGTGAAGCCTTCGATCTGGATCTCCTACTTTTCTCCTCCAAGATTTTAAACCTCTAAGCTTTACAGCAAGGGTGGATGATAGCTAGGGCATAGGTGAGGGGAATGAGAGTCCAAATTCTTCCATCATAACAATACCAAATTCTAAGTCCCCTTAATGGCCCCTCTCCCTCTCTTATGTAGCAAACTGAAGAGTTAGGTTCGAGAATAGGGCAGTTATAACCGAGGTAGTTCCAAAACCACCCAAAACACCCAAAATTCGAATGTTTTATATATTTTTTTATTATTTTTTAGGGTATACACAGGTTCAACACTGACAACCCACATATGCAAAGTGAAAAACCCAGGTGCAACATTGACAAGCTACGTATTTAGGAAAATTGTATTTTTTAGGGTGTTTCCAAGGGTTTTCAGGAGTTCATTTGGTCTGGAAAATTTTTCCTTAGACTCATATGCATCCAATTGACCAAAAAAGAGGTAAAATGGTGCTACATAAGTCTCTATATATCCCTTACATCCATAACTATCCTTTGGGTGACTGACAATAGCTTTCATGAAGTGTTGCCATGCTACCAAACATGTAAGTGTCATCACAGATGGAGAATAGTCGATTTTTTCTATAACATATGCCCCCTAATGTATGAGGTTAGAGGGTAAGACGATATCCAAAATACATTATAAATAAGGGACAATTGAGTCATGGATTTACAAAAAATGGATAAACCAAGATCATAGGCTCAAACGATGATACCTCAAAGAGAGACAAATGTCAGAGAATCTGATCTCTGGGACATACATGTCCATGAACAAACGATATCTAGAAAGAATAAGGTGGATCCAACATGTGTATAATTGATGTAACTATCATGATTGCACAATATGAAAAAATGTTCCATGTAAAATTGAGAGGAGTCATGGCCACAAATGAACAGCATGGATCCATGGTAAACAATTGATCATAACCACAAGAATACAAAGTGGATCTATGTCTTGGCTAATTTCATATGAACTGCAACAAGGTCTTGTGTAACTTGGGCAATAGAAAAGATCATGATATGACTATTGGTCCAAGGTCTTCAATCCAAACCATCGAAAGGTACGAATCCTAACCATGTGAATAGAGGAGTTGAAGTCGAACATGTAGGAAATCACTTGATTACCGGTCAATGATGAAAATCATTAACACACGAGAGCAAAAACACCAGTAATGAAAATGGTCCCCAAGGTATCTAATACACCCTAACAAGTGTGAATAAATGGACTTGAATTCAAACACCTGAAGAATCCATCGAGTAGGAGACATTAAGGTATTTCCGCTACCCAATAGAGAAAGAAAATGCTAGTGATGAATACAATCCCCAAGGTACTATGAACTCTAAATATCATTCCTAGAGAAAGATGAGTTGAATTCTAAAGGAAGTGACCCATTGGAATGAAGGAATTAAGGAATCATCCATCATCTAACATGAGAAAAAAATTTAGTTGGAGTTGGGACAAATTTTTGCAATAAGGACTGTCGAAGATTCGATGTAACGAACTGATACCAAGGAGTGGCCCACAGAGAAGGTCAAGGAAACTGCAGAATGGTCGACACAAGTTTTATCCTTGAATAGTGAGCATAACACAATAGTGACTCAGGAATCTTTAGACACAAAGGGACCAACAATACAAATCTGCAATGTAGGAGACATTGGCAGGTTCTCCAGATTATTGGAAGAGGAACCAACTGGAGGAGTGAGAAATCTGATATCAGGATTAATCTTAAGGACAAAAACTAGAACCCAACTTCTTATAGATTCAAACTGGTGCTTTGTTCAAGGAAATAGTGACTTGCTGCCATGATATAAAAATATATTTGAAAAGACTTCCCTTCCCTTCTTTCTTGTAAAGGTTTAACGAGTCCAAGAGATAAAACAAGGGACCTTCTTCATTTTTTAAGCAAGCTCGAAGAAGAAAGACAAGGATGTTCGATACAGCACTGATATGTGTATTTTGCGAGCCTGAATTAGTGGATGCTTGGTAGTGTTTTCACAATTTGAGAGTCTGAAAATGCCAAAGAATACTCTAGGGAGGAACTTTTTCATAAAGTTAGTCTCTAAAGTCCGAAAAAAGTATAAAACAATCCAGAGGAGAACTCTCTTAACTTAGGAGAAATAAGGTATTCATTTTTCGTAGTTAGTCGACAAGGTCCAAAAAAGGGTTAAACTATCACCATATCGGCGCTCCTTCGAGAACAAGCATGACACTTTATTTTAACGAGCGTGAAGGAAATCAATATCACTCGATTCTTTTGTCCTAAAGTTTAAGTGAACAAAACAATGGCATGAAGAACATTCAGAATATTTTTCATGGTTTAAACCATAGCATGGAAAAAAAAGTGAGCTCAAACAGGTTCATTTTTTGTAAATTTAGTATCCCATGCCTAAAAAAGAGATTAACATATTCGTGGGAATACTCTTCTAGCCACATTGAACTAGAGTATTCACTTTTCGTAAATAATCCACATGGTCCGGAAAATGGTTAAACTTATAACAATGTGGATGATCTTTCAATTCCTTTAACGAGTTTGAAAGAACAAGTAAACTTGGAAATCTAGTCATATTTAGGGATTTAGGCCAGATCTTAAAGGTAACTCCATACCTTTCCTGTAAATTTTTCATGATCTCGATAAAGTCAACTCATGTCCTCCTTACTGCTTTTAACAAGCTAGGAGGAAAGCTGAAAAAATTATATAAATGCGAGAAGATGAATGTCAGAGGCATGTAGAACTTGTTCCAAGCACAAGGATCAAACCTAAGCATAATGCAAGTAACATGAGCAAGATAATAACACTCGAGGAGTGTCTCCTCCAGGTAAAGGGTGTTAAGTTGCAATGGAAAAATGATACAAATCTAATCAATGATGAGAGCAGAGATGAGGGCTTATATAACGAGCTAAAAGCATGGAAGTCAACATCAATATCATAAACGCGAGAAGGATATAGGAAAATGCGGTTATAGCTTAAACAAAAAGGTGAGGCTAGTAACCAGTTGCGAATCCAACTAAGAATCATGTCTCCAAGAAACAACAATATCAAGATCGTATTCATAAGAAGAGATTTAATACAGGTCACATTGGTAGAAAAAATCACAACTACGTTATCTTTATCAAGAGGCATAATCAAGGAAAAGCTAATGAAAGAAGGATCTATAGTGCAAAGGCTTGAGGATTTATAATCAATAAGATCGTCCTCAAGAGGAAAGATAAAGTTGGTAGAGGTAACGGAGTCTTCAGGAACATATTCAACATTACAGGAGTCAAAAAATTTACAAGAAGAAACAAACTCAATAGTATCACTAACTTGCTGCTCTATGGGAGAGTTCAAAAACTCAACAGTGTCAATATTGGAGGATCGATCATTAGAAATATCAATGTAAAAAATCAAGTCAGTGTTGGATCTAACCATAACTAATTCCACATCCATACGAAGGTCAGACTGTATCATAGACTCTAGGAAAACTTCATCTGAAGGAAGTATACCAACCCAGATAGAAAACATGTCTAAATATTCAGTTGGATCAAGAGGGTGGAGAGCGGGATCCAATATCCCCATCGGATAGATCACATGGTCAACTATGGGGACTGGTTCCCAAGAATATAAGCATAAATACAAAGGCTTCTTCTCGGTATAAATTTAAAACAAGGGATATGAGGCCACGTAATTCACCTGTGTCCGTAGAGTGTCTACCGAGACACTGCCAATTGATAAAGGATAGACTTGGTCTACAGTCTGATAAGGAGAGGGATCAAAAATGAAAGTTGATCGATATATTTTGTTGTAAGGAAAATACATTACACGAAAGAGTGTATACACCACAAATTTCATAGCATATAACTAATAAGGCATGAGAAGCATATTAAATTCCAAGGGGTCCTCTGTAACCATAAAATCAACTAAGACGGCTGTCCCACCCAAAGTAACAGGTGTTTGAGTAAGAAATCATAGAGTCTGGTTAGGTCTTACATCAAAGGCTAGCGGTTGATTAACAGTTGACACGAGACTGTGATATCCCATGCCTCTCCAAGCATGCACAGATAAAATACTAACATAGGTTCCTTCATCTACAATACAACAAGAAATCGTGTAGTGCTCGAATTGGACCTTTATCTGAAAAGGTGCGGCCGAAGGAAGGGGTGACTTAGCTAGGATATCCCAATCAAAGGAATACATCTAAGGTTTTTTCGGGGTTTCATTCAAAGAGAAATCAGTGCCCCCTTTTCTAGAAAAGTTATGTACTGGTAGTGAAGAAAACATGACTAGTAGACAACTCACTCTCCAAAGGAAGAGTGGGATTAATCAAATATTGCATTGATTCAATCACTTAATCGAGGTCACTCTCCAAAGGAAGAGTGGTATTGACCAAATATTGCATTGGTTCAGCCACTTGATGTAGATCACTCTCCAAAGGAAGAGTGGGATTGACTAAAGATCGCATTGGTTCAACCACTTTATGTGGGTTACTCTCAGAAAGAAGAGTGGGATTGACAATAGATACCATTGGCTCAACCATTTGATCAATTGAAGGTTGAAAATATTGTTGGGGAAATATAGGTCATTTAGGAGCAGGATATCCTTGAGACTTGGACCACACTCTTTGTACCTATGCAATAATAGGGCACAGATGGGTAAGGTGATCACCCTCGTAAATATTACAATGGAACTTAATCTTGAGTCCTATACGATTAGGTTTCTCAATAGTATCAAAATTACTTGCATTGGATGACTATTTTCCCCCATCATGACCTCCATAGGTTGGGTGGTTGGGTCCAACATGATTTG
The DNA here is from genome assembly GCA_001517045.1 of Pseudotsuga menziesii. Lineage (NCBI taxonomy): Eukaryota > Viridiplantae > Streptophyta > Pinopsida > Pinales > Pinaceae > Pseudotsuga > Pseudotsuga menziesii. The sequence goes on from LPNX011056703.1 coordinate 259,838, forward strand.
CAGAGGCTGGTTGTTTTCCCCCAGCATGACCACCAAAGGTTGGGGAGATAGGTCCAAAATGACTTGCAGAGGTTGAGTATTTTCCCCCAGTATGAACTGGATAGGATGGGGAGGTTCCCCAAGCATGACCTCCAGAGGCTAGGTGACTAGGTCCAACATGACTTGTAGGGTTTGGGTAGGTTCCCCTAGTATGACCTACAAATCCTGGTGACTAGGTCCAACATGAATTGCAGAAGTTGGATAGGTGTCCCCAGCATGACCTCCAGAGGTTGGTTGAATACCCACTTGATTTACCATCTCCTTCCTATTCTTTCTCCTTTTATTTCTCTTAGACTACGGGTTACTATTATCATAACTTTCACCACATAAAGTGGAAGGATGAGGATAGGTTGCTACTGGTGAAGCGGATACATTATTTTGATGCCTTTGATATAAGGTGCTTTCTTGAGAAGCATCAAGAGAATTCAGGGAAGTAGTAGTGAAAAACAACCAAACTGGTATCCCAAGGGTGAATCCAAGAAGATTCAAAGTGCCCATCAAGGGAACACCAACATTCCCAGTAAAAGGAAAATCAAGAGAATCCCCCTGCATGGGGGTCTCTTGGTTGGTGTCCATAGGGGTACTAGCCATAGTTTTTGACTCAACAAGAAAGAAAATTCTTAGGTCGACTGGAAACCAACAACACAGAGAGCACACCACTAGAAAAAAAAATCCTAAGCATACATACCAGACACAAAGATATCTTCCAAAGGAGAGTCTGGGATGATGAGGGCCTAAAACTAAATAGTGAAGGGAGAAGGACAGTTACCCGGGGTCCATAATACAATAAATTTGGGGCAAGCATTTGAATCGCCAACCACCTTTCCAAAGAGCTGCACAAGGTTTCCTATAACTTCTACCCCAATTACTATGGGAAAATCCTTCCACCGTCACCCATGAAGCGTCCCAGAGGTCAAGATGTTAAGGCTACCAAAATAAAAAAGAAGAACCAGTGGAACAGTTGTCAGTCCAGCTGATGCGCATGGGCAGGGAAGCTAAGCTCAAAACTCAAATAGTATTAGGCAGCACATGAGGACAAAATTAGGTACTAAGTGAATCCCCATACCCACAGCATCTCTGGTGTATGCTCAACCAAATATTGGAGGGTTATTTATGCAGCTAAATCTCGCACAACCTCGTGCTTGAATTTTGTGTGAGAGGAGATGTTCGGTTCACCTCTTTGTGAAATTGGATTTCCTAAATGAAATGCCACTATGTTTGAGTTTAAATTTTTTTGGTAATTTAAAGATAACCCTAACCCAAAACACTAGCCTAGACTAGTGTGTGTCGTCCCTAGAAAGAAAACTTACCAATACATTTTAAATTATCAGCGTTTTTTTAAGGGTTGTGGATTACTCAAAGGTAGCGATGATGAAACTAATGATGTTTTGACTTGAAAGTGGAAACAACATGACTAAACAAGAAAGAGGTTCAAAATGAAAAACTTTTACATCTCTTTTCTTTTCAAAACTAAAAATGGAGGTCACAAAGGAAATATCTATTTTTCTATTTTCAAAAACAGAGAGATGCAATGCATCTAAGCATAATTACCCTAGCTTAAATGCATATAAAGGAAATAATTGTTCTTTTTAATTTTTCTTTTAGAATGAAAAATAAAAACAAACTACAAACAAGTGCATGCAAAATATGTAAAACAAAGCAAATGATCTTCTTCCCTATGTCCACAAAATAGACCCTAAACTTCCCTATAATTTGACAAGACCGCTCTTGGGAGGAAGACTTGGATAAGGGAACAAGACAACCACTTTAGCATAAGTAAAAGGATCAACAAGACTGAGGACAAAGATTAGATGGCTCCAAATTTCATACTATACCTGCTAGCAAAGGCTGATCAGAACCATACACAACAAGGTCATGTCAAGCAAGGAGGTGAGGCACCAAGTAAGAGACAAGCCTAAAGGCTTCAAAAATGTTTCAAAATAAAGCTAAGATCACTCTCAAGAGGAGACACCACTTACTAGTGATCTTACATAGATAATGGAACAAATAGGACCCTTCAGACTGCAACGAGACTCCCCCCCCCCCCAAACAGGCCAAAAAAATGAAAAAACTCAGGTGCACTATAGTGCAAGTAGCGTATGATACACCAGTAGGACTACTATGCTCCTGCGTATACCTCAAAAATACGCTACTTTGCAGTGTAAAACTCGTGTATGGGTGGTGTAAGGAACAAAATATGTGAAAAACACCTCCAAAACAGCAAGGAATATGTCTACAAAGGCTTACAGATTGTTCTTAACCTGTAAGAAGGACTCATACCTTCAATTACACTAGAAAAAATAGACAAGGAGACCCCAAAGAAGACAAGGCTTCCCCAGTGGACTCGCCATTTCTGTTGTTAAGGAATTGATCCTATCACTGGGGTTGAGGCCACCAACATATTAGGGGTTTACATACTTATATATAAAGCTCTACAAGTATATAAGAAAAACAATAGTTCAAGGGTTAAGAGGGTTCATACCTTATGAACTGAAGGTTGATCCAAGCTTTCTCTTTAGCCATCCTCTTGCTCTACAACCTAGGAACCTACAAGAACACTTCAAACCTTCCTCAAACTAGTTTAACCACATATTAAACAATGATATTCCTGATAGCATGAAACCCTAATTAACATGTGATCAAAAAATGAGATTCAACATCCATTATACAATGATTGGAAAATGAAGAACATCAAATATTTATTAATCAATGGAAGAAGTATAATATATACCTTCTGCTTGTTCAAGGAACCTTGTGAAACCTTTGATCTAGATCTCCTACTTTTCTCCTCGAAGATTCTCAACCTGTAAGCTCTGTAGCAAGGGTGGATGACAGCTAGGGCATAGGTGAGGGGAATGAGAGTCCAAATTTTTCTAGCATAACAATCCTGAAAGCTAAGTCATCTTCATGGACCCCTGTCTCTCTCTTATATAGCAAATTGAAGAGTTAGGATTGAGTATAGGGAAGTTACAACTGAAATGAAGTTCCAAAACCACCCAAAATTCAATTTTTTTATATTTTTTTTATCATTTTTTAGGGTATACGCAGGAGCAACACTGACAACCCACTTATGTAAAGTTAAAAACGCAAGTGCAACACTAACAACCTGCGTATTTAGGGAAAATGAACTTTTTAGGGTGTTTCCAAGGGTTTTCAGGAGTTGGTTTGATCTAGAAACTTTTTCCTTACCCTCTTATGCATCCAATGGACTAAAAAAGAGGTAAAATGGTGCTACATAAGTCTCAATATATCCCTTCCATCCACAAGTACCCTCTGGGTGACTAACAATAGATTTCATGAAGTGTTGTCATGGAAGTGTCCTCATGTGACCGAACATGTAAGTGATGTCACAGGTGGAGAAATGTCGATTTTGGCTATAATAGTGCATGCAATTTGTTTCTCTTTTTGGATATAAAAATGCATGCAAGTCGAATCGAATTGAACTGAATGTGAACTTATGAATTAACTGCTTGACCATTAGTAAGGAGTTTAACTGAATGTCCTTAGCGTTTCACAATCAGTGGCATCCGCAACAACCACTTTGCATAAATCAAGAAGTAGATTCCTCAATTAATTGAAACTTGTTTTCCACAACTTAGACTTTAACTCATGTCTTTGCAATTCGAGTTCACCAGAGGTCTGACATGGGAAATTCGAATCCTTACTCTATCTCTATGCTCATCTCATGTATCATTAATTAATTTTGCATGGTCCATGAGTGTTTAATTAATTAATCATCTTTATCATATCATACTCAGAAGAATTGTTTCCAACCTATGATCATATGTATTACCCCATATCATATAGTCATATACTAAAGTAAATCACTCTAGGGGTAGCTTATCCCTAAAGCAGACTTATAGTACCTGGAGACCATGACTATCCATACATCACATAATATATCCTCATGGCTTGATACAACACAAGTCATATGATCTTGATACAACACAAGACCAGTCGTGATACAACACAAGACTCCTGAACTTAATACAACATAAGTTCCGGACTTGATACAACACAAGTCTCTGACCTTGAAACAACAAAAGATCCTGGTCTTAATACAACATAACATCATAGTACATGAATCTCTCATGACCTCAAAATCCTAGTTTGATACAACACAATCTCTTAACTCAATACAACATAAGTTGATGAACTTAAGACAACATAAGTTTTGGACTTGATACAAGCATAAGTATCATGCAGAGGTTTCTGAACTTAATACAACATAAGTTCCAAACTTGATACAACACAAGTCTCATGGAAAATGACTCTTGATATTGTAAATTTAATAGGTGGTTTTTGTTACACCAAAATCTTGTCCTCCTGATCCATGTGTCAACCTTTTGCCTAATCCCCAAATTTCCCTCTGCTAAAGTTGATTGATATTGAGGTTGTTTCAGCCTTTTTTTCCTCTTTAGGAAGGTCGGCGCTCTTTCTCTTCATGATAGAATCACCAAAGGTGCTCTTTCTCCTAAATAAAGGTGCATCGGTGCTCTTTCCCTTCATGCTAGAAGCACCGATGATGCTCTTTCCCTTCCTACTATGTGCGTTGATGGTGTTTTGAGGGAAAAAAACAGAGCTTCGAGGTCCTTCTCGAAGGTGGATGAGGTCGATGTATGTCCCTATCATCTAGGTGAGGTGGAATTTGGTTCCCTAACCTATGGGGAAGATCCCTTAGAACCCTCCTCCTAATCCTCAACCTACTCTATCCCTTTAGCCTTATAAATTAAACCCTCTCTCCATTGTGAAGAGAGGAAGGACTATGGTACTTTTATGCTGGTGGAATTTCTAGGTGATCCCTATCATCCTTTGGGAGGATTACTATCTTGATTTGGAGGCTTTATTTGGCTTGGATTGTTGGATGGAAGGTTGCACCATTAAGGCTAGGTTGTGACATTCCTTCTTTATGTAATTCTATGTATCTCCTTAATTACATTAATACAAATATCTTTCCATAAACATTGTTGTGTTGATAATGTTTAGAGCTTTATTCCTTAACTATTAGCTTGTATCAATTCATGTTTGGATACAAATGTACTGTTTTCTTGTTTCCACTTGCTTTACAAGGTTTTGCAGTTGAATATCTGAAGGCTCTGGAGTTTGGATCAACAAAGAAAGAAGAGGATTCACATATCTCGGGTAAGTGATCTATCTGATTGACTTGCATTTCTATTTGATCTAGGAAAGTAGGATGTACTGAGTATTTGATTTGTTCTAGATGCACTTGGACTAGGGAGATCTGGCTTGATTCCGTTTGAGTATATTTATCCGATAAAAAATTTGGCAACTCCGCTAGGGATTTACATATACCTTATTTCTTTTGTTTTTTATTTCATATATGTTTATCAATTCATTTTCTAGCCTCTAGAGATCCTCTCCTTTAGATTGTTTCTTTAAAGGCTGTCTTTCATCCTCTTGATGCTCTTTGTATCACTATCAGACCTTCTGCCCTTCTCCCATAGGAAATTCGGATTTTACCATGTTTGTTTCTCCACCGGTGCACCTGGGCTGTGTAGATAGAGCGCCACTGGTATTATTTTCCAGATTCGTAAGTGTTGTCTCCGCCAGTGTTCTTTGCCTTCAGAGATAGTGGGTCATCGACGCTCTTGTGTAGTGAATATAGTGCGTCGTTGGTGCTCTTTTACAGTGAATATAGTGTGTCGTCGGCACTCGGGTGCAGTGTTGTAGGTGCGCCTGCCCCTCCTAGGCGCTCTGGTGTAGTATAGGGAGGTCCACCTGCCCTTTGAAACTCAAATTTTAGCTTGAATTTCCTTCTTTTTGGGTTTTTGGTTTGGTGGATTGTGGTGTTTAGGATGCATATGATAGTCATAGCACCCCTATATCCAGCATTATCTTTGTTTGGAGTTTATTTTGTTGATTTTGGGATGTTTTACTAGTCAAGTGAATGACTTGGTTGTGGTAGGAAATTTCAATCCTCCACCTGTTAGTTCTTCCTTGCCATTCCTAATCACATTTACAGACCTCTTCATATCTGTTTGGATAGTCATATATGATCTCCAAACCCTTCCTCCCCTCGGTCATTGAGTTTTCATTGCATTTTGGTTGTTTTGGAGCAATTCTTGATTGTTTTGGATTTGTTTGGGTGCTTGTCATATTCCTTTTGATTTCTGAATAAATGGAGTGTTGTAGATATGTTCTCATTTTATGTTTGTAGATATGAAAAGAGTTTAGTTATAAAGTTTCATTTTGATACATGCATTTGAAATTCGATGGTGCTTCCCTACTTTGTGTTATACATTGTTGAGATTTGTTGTATCTTTGGTTTCATTTGCACTTTTTGGACTACTATTGCAGATAGTTATAATTAATGCAATCTAAGAAGGAATTATTTATTTTCATTACTACTCAGATTCATGTTTGTTTGAAGAGGAAACTCAATCAAAAGAGAAGAAAATTATAAAAAAAAACAAGCCAAAAATGCGCATGTATGAATTCATAGGTATTTTCAAGAATTGTGATTGATATTGATCTGTTAAGCTTAATAGTTCCCTTTGACTAGAACTTGGTTTTCTTACATATATAATTTTTGTCTTCTTTAACATAAAATATCTTTCCCTATCTTAGGTAGCTTTCATGGAAAGAGAAATGTGCATCGTCGTGTAGCTAGGATTTGCATTCTTTTTACATTTCTTGTCTACACTTCAAGCATCCACTTAACCGATCAAAATAAAATTAACGCTAGCTTAGGTTTAAAATCATTTAGTAACTATGTGTAAGTTAGTGACGTGTTTCGGCATCGTTAAGCATACCACAGTTGTCATTTTATGCTTGCACTGCATTTCGGGCACTAAGTGGTTCCTCCACATATCGTCGGTATATCGAATGGCCTTTCACATACCCTTGAGGTATATTGAAAGGTACTTCACGTACTTGATTGTATATCATAGGGCCCCTTTCGAACAGTTGTGCATTAGACAGCACCACTGCGGATTTGAGATCCCCTGTACCTAGTGTATATTGGGAGACCCTCTTAGGATTCGTGTGACCAATTGAGTTAGCGTTTTGTTCGTCTTGGCATCGCAATACACCGAGAACAACACTCGGGGAGATTACTATGTGCGTGTATTCTAGGTATTCGAGTGTCCAGGAAAGGGTACGGTCCCAATCCTGCTTGTTGTGATTTACTGTTGGACCCTGCAGTATATAGCGAGTTGTGAAGCCTTGATAATCCTGTGAGAGTCCTGACTTTTGATCCACTCCTATTCACATAGTTTTTTTTTTCTTGTAGACTTAAGTAGTGTTTGATTTGTGTGGTACTTCATATATTCTTAGAGAGTTCAGGTATGGGAGACTCTCCCGGGACCACCAGTCAAGAGACCCCTTTTCAGGGTATGTATTTTGTTTCTTCCCCTTGTGGAGTTGTTGGTCCTCCCTTCATGGCCACTTTGAACCTTCCCGGATTGACTATAGGATTACCTGTGTGGTTATTCTCCAATCCTGTTATACCAAATGCACCCTTTGTGTCGAATCCTGGTCCTTTACCATGTGAGAATCAACCTCATGTTAACCCTTCTCCTTCTTCTTCGAATGTTGAATTGACCTCCCTTTCTTCCTCTTCACCTGTTGAAAACTCTAATGCTAGTAAACAGGTGGGTAAGAAGAAGACGAAAAGGAAGGCTTAGAAAAAGAACACTAAGCAGAAGGTCATAGCTCCAACCTCTGATCTTCATGTTGGAATCCCACCAGCCACTGATCATCATGATGGGAGTATTGATGTACCTATTTCCAGCTCACGTAAACCTAAGTTCCCTTGTAGACATTGCAAGGGTGATCACCTTCTCAAGGACTGTCCCGGTCTTTCCCTTGTGTTAGAAGTGTGGTCTAAACATCCTGTGTCATCAATATTTGATCATCATGCTGATCATGCCCCGCCAACCAGTGACTCTGTGGTTAAGATTCGTAAAGAAAAAGGAAGGTATCCTTGCTTGCTATGTAAGGATATGCACTGTACTTACCTTTGTCCTCTCATGGATGAAGTTTCAAAGTTGTTGGAAGATATTATTGTACCTCAGTAACGGCTTCCAACCGGTTATCAAAAGTTGTCCCTTGATATCCCATTGGTTGATCAAGTGGTAGATCCAAGTCCATTATTGGTCGATCCCACTCTTCCGTTGAAGAGTGAAGTCAAATAGGTTGATCCAATTCCAACCTCGATCAATCCCATGAGACCCTTGGAGAGTGAAGTTAAAGTGGTTGAGTTGATTTCATCTCCACCCGGTCCCACTCCTGCTTCAGAGAGTGTTAAGATTGAAGTAGTCTCTTCGACACAGTATTCTTCTTCTCCCTCTCTTCCATTTAAGAGTGAACTGAAACCTATTGAAGTTTTCATAGTTAGTTCTGATTGTTCTGTGCAAGAGGAAGTTTTGTCTATTTTGATAGAACCCTCTCCAAGTAGTGAGGTTATTTACTTTGACTGGATTAACCTAACAGAATCTCATCTTCATTCGAGTGTTCCTTTCCAGATATATGTGAGAGTTACTGGTAAGAGTATACTCTGCACTATCATTGAAAAGGGGCTTATGTTAGCATTATATCCTCTATTGCTTGGCAAGCCATAGGTTCTCCTTCGCTTGTCCCAGCCACCGATCAGATACTGGATTTTAATCGAAGAGCTACGGTGCATTTAGGGATCCTTCCTCATTTTCCTATTACATTGGAAGGAAAAATTGTCTGTATCGATGTTATGGTAGTCCAAGGTCCCTTAGATTTTAATCTGCTCCTTGGACGAGATTATGTTTACGCCATGAAATTTATAGTGTCTACACTCTTTTGAGTGATGTGTTTTCCCCATGATGGGAATATTGTGACCATTGATCAGATTTCCTTTCTTAAACTCAATCATCATATGACTCCTAGTCATCAGACTTCCCTGAATGTCCTGCATGTTCTTGTGATTCCTTCCCCTTATAGTTAGCTTCGTCCCATCATCGGTAAAATGGGGGGCATGGCTCCAGCCTCTGGATTTCATACTAGAGTTAAGTAGCTATATTCTTATGTAAGGGGGAAACCCACCAACCTCTGGACATCTTGTTGGCTTAGAATTGTTTGTGAGCATAGTTCCCTTTATGTGTCAAGCTCGTTAAAAAATGAAATAGACGTTGTGAGCATATTTCCCATTCTGTTTCAAGCTCATTAAAAAGTGAATCAGATGCTTGTGAGCATAGTTCCCTTTCTGTGTCAAGCTCGTTAAAATATGAAATAGGAACCGGTGAGCATAGTTCCATTTTTCTATCAAGCTCGTTAAAAAATGAAACAGATTTCTATGAGCATAGTTCCGTTATGTGTCAAGTTCATTAAAAAATGAAACATGCATAGTGAGAGAGTTCATTTTTCATGTCAAGCTCGTTAAAAAATGAAACAGATTCTTTTGTTGTGTCAAGACTCAACTTTTGAACCTTCATTTCATCTACTTGTAAAGTAGACAAAATGAAGCTTGGGGGCATGTACCCTACCTCTTTATATTGGGATTTAGTTACTTGACAATTATACTGGGAGAAAGTACCAACCACTGGACATCATATTGGTAAATCACCCATCAATGGGAGCCATTTTGAGCATACTTTCTTCTAGTTTATGTTGAAGTCATTTACCCAACATACACACTTATTTGGCCAATTTTTCCTAACTAATCACTATCCTAAGTTAATTGACTCGAATTGGAATAAGATGAGCACACCATGACATCAGCATCAGCACACTCATGCCCTCCTTCAATCAGGGAGGCCAACTAAGCCTTCTCCTTCAATCAGGGAGGCTAACTAGGCTTCCTCCTTCAATCATGGAACAATTCTAGGGTGATCTGAGTATCATAAGTGCACCAAATAGCTAATTGATTGTTGTTTCACCTAAAAATTAGTTTAGCTGAGTTGTAAAGGTGCCTCCCTCATGTCATTTTCTATTTTGGGCTGATTTGGGTGAACTGGTGTGAGTTAATACGCCTTCAACAACTTCTGATGACCAATATCAGTGCAGTTCAGTTCATTGGAGCTGACTGGAGTTACTGATGCGCCCCCACTATATATTGACATGTAGATTGAGTTACATTCAGTTAGACTCAGTAATTCATTCCACTCTGATTCAGTTAGTAATTAGTTAGAGTCAATTATAGCTAGATTAGTGGTTAACTGGTGTGTTCAGTGTGGCTAACAGGCAGTTAATCTACACCCATCCATTCAATTCGAATGACTTCTAGTGAATTCAAATTGTCTCCATTCATGAAAGTTTGCATGACATTGTATTATTGATTTTCATTCTATTATTAAATATACAGAGCTACAACCTCCTATTGTAGTATGGTTATGTCATTTCTTGCCTAATTTGTCTTGAATCTCTTGTAAGTCTATGCCTTGTCTCAATATCAGAGCCACGGTGGTACGAAGCTCTTTCTTCAAGAAAACATGATTTTTTCCGAATCTAGCATGCCAAATTGAGCAAAAAAAAAGATCAAAAGTTCCAGCACTGCACCAGAAGCCGAATTTTTACCACTTAATACCCCAAGTAAAGGAATTGTTGATCAAGCTTGCATGATAAACTATGTTTGTTGTGATGAAAACATGAAATGTGTAGGTTTTCCAAAATTACGGTGCCCCTTTTGTGTTGATTGCAGGTTTTTAAAGGTTCTTCACTGCATTCGCTACAGTAGATCTATGGCTTCTTCTCTAGATCCCCTTACCTCTTTCAATTACCACAAACAGAAGGAGGATATGTATATTTAGCTCCGTTCAAAAGGGCTCTACCGAGTCATAATGAACACAAAAATAGAGCCTAATGCTGCTAGATAGAAGATAAAACACTGGAATAAGTTGGATGAGGCTTATGGCTTCTTATGCTTGTCTATATCCAAAGATATTCTTTTCCACATCTCAGGATTGAAGACTCCAAAGGAGATTTGGAATCATATTTCTTCCTTGTTTGATAAACAAGATGATATATGAATCTATCATCTTGAGAATGAGTTGATTTCCCTGAATCCAGGCAGCTTCAAAACTATGAATGAATTTTTCACAAAATTCATACAATTGGTGCTCCAGTTAAAGCAGTGCAAGGTTGAGAAGGATGATGATCATCTCATCCTAGCTATCCTCTCAAAACTTGGTCCGAACTATTTAGTCTTTGTTTCAACATTCCATACTGGGAAGCTAACAACCCCAAATTTAAAAATGCCTTCACTAGATGCCTTCATCAAGACCCTAAAAAACGAGCATGACAAGCTTGTACATATGGGGATCCTCATATCCTCAAAAGATCAAGCTGTGTTTGCTTCAGGGCCAAAAGATTCAAAGGGTAAAGGAAAGAAGAAGAATCAAAAGGATAAATTTGATGCTCCAAAGCCTAAAGAAAAGAACCAGCAGCAAGAAGAGTCTTCCGGCTCAAAGAAACACAAGAACAAAGGAAACTGCGGCAAAGAGAAAGTCAAGTGTTCCTATTGCGGGAAGGGATTCTACCCTGAACATGCCTGCATGAAGAAGAATCTTTATGAGATGACTTCTCTCCTCGAGAGAAACAATATCAATCTTTTGGAGAGTGTTTGGAAGAGAGATAATCAAGATTGGGATACCCAGCAAGAAAGAGGACATGCTCTCATGGAAAGCACCTTGAATCCCAAAGCTCTCCTCATAGACTATGGAGCTTCGAATCACATGATGGAAAGCATAGATTCCTTCTTATCCCTGAACACTGACAAAAGCATTCCCATCCACATGGGATATGACTCTACCATCATTTCAAAAGGAAAAGGTACTGTAAATCTTGAACATGGCAGTTTTTTTGATGTTATGTATCTACCCTCCTTGGCCTCCAACCTCCTGAGTGTATATCAAATGACTCATACCAGAGTGCCCAAGTGAGTCACTTTCAGCCCCAATGATGTAGAAATTACTGAGATTGCATCCGGGAAACTTTTTGAAACGGTCTTAGCAAACCATCATGCTAAAGCCTATGAGTTTTCTCAGTTTGTGGCGGATGCAAATCCCACCGCTCTTCTGACTCATGGAAATGAGGTCAGTATACTATAGCATGAGATATTTGTTCATTTAAACTTCAAGTACTTGCAGCAAATTCAGAAAAAATCCATGGTTGAAGGCCTCCCGTCCATCAAAACTTCCAAAGGAATTTGCAAAGGTTGTATTGTGGGAAAGCACCCTGAGCACAAGTTTGATCGGGGAAAGGAAAGTCGTACATCAAGTATCTCAAGGCTGATTCATTCTGATATCAGCGAGCCTATTCCCACCACATTCAGGAATGGATCTTGGTATGTACTCACCTTCATATATTATTTTTCTAGATACACTTGGTTTTTCTTCATCAAGAAAAAATCTGAAGTTTTGGAAAAAATCATTGAGTTGAAAGCATTGGTTGAGAATGCCTCTGGGAGAAAGATTAAATCTCTAGGATATAATAATGGAGGGGAATATATCAGTTATGAATTGCTGCAAATATGTTCATAAAGTGGGATCAATATCCAACACTCCATTCCCTACACTCCCCAACAGAACGGTGTAGCGGAGAGAAAGAATCGGGCCCTCAAGGAGATGACCACCTGCATACTGGAAGCCAAGATTTTGGCTGAAAATTTAGGGGTCGAGGCCATGAATATTTCTGCACACATTCAGAACTGAGTACCTCACTCTTCTGTGAAAGGAAAGACTCATTTCGAAGCCTATTTTGGACACAAGCAGATGTGTCAATTTCAAGGTTTTTGGGTTCGCTGCATGGGCTCGAATTCTGCATGACAAGAGGAAAGCTTTGAAACTACAAAGTATTGAATGTTTTTTCATTGGATATCCATAAGAATCTAAGGGATTCAAAATTATAAATATCAGAACCAAACAAATTATTATTGAAAGCAGTGTCTGATTTGAAGAGCCTCTCCAAGAGGTAGAACTAGTTGAAGAAAATTCTACTAAAATTCCCTCTTGTTCTGTTGATCATTTGGGTGATGAAAGTGGGAGTGAAGGATCTGATTTTTCAGAAATGATATCTGATATCAGTGATAAATATATATCAGGTTCACAATCAGATTCTGAATTGAAAAAACATCTCACAACATGGGCCAAAAATACACTCTCTTCCGCAGGGGAAAACATTGGAAATCCTATTGATCCAAGAAGAACCCGGTCTGATTTTCAAAGAGAAAGTATTGCTCTCTCTTGTCATGATTCATTGCTGTATGATAAATATGATTTAATGTTTGTTTCAAATCATAAGTCCTACTACCATGCTCAAAAATATATGATATGGCAAGTTGCTATGGACGAAGATTTTAATTCCCTTCGGAAAAATGCTACTTGGGAGCTAGTTTCTCTTCCACCTGGGAGGAAATTAGTTCAATGCAAGTGGGTGTTTCAAACAAAGGTTGGTGTTGATGGAAAAACCTAAAAATATAAAGAAATGGTGGTTGCAAAAGTTTTCTCCCAGGTCCAAGGATTGGACTATCATGAGACCTTTGCATCGCTAGCAAATATGGGCTCAATTAGACTTGTTTTGGTCATTGTCGCATCCAAGCACTGGGAGGTCCATCATATGGATGTCAAGAGTGCCTTTCTTCATGGAGAGCTGCATGAGGAGATATGCATGAAGTATTATAAGGTATATATATCATATCCTTATTTGGTTTGCAAATTGCAGAAGTCATTATATGGGTTGAAACAGGCCCCAAGATCATGGTATGCCAAGATGGATGCCTTTCTGCTTTCACAAAACTTCCAAAGATGAAAATATGATCCGAATGTGTATTTCAGCAGCATGATGGTAATATTCTTATCATTTTCTTATATTTTGATGATATTTTGATAACTGGAAGCACACTTGCTTCAGTTTCTTCCATAAAAATTGCCCTCCATGATGCATTTGAGATGAGCGATTTGGGCCTGCTGAAACAGTTTTTGGGGCTCGAAATTGCACAAGACTTTGATGGGATAATGGTAAATCAGTATAAATATATTTCAGACATGTAGTGAAGTTTAACATGTCTGGTTGCAAGTCTGCACCATTCCCTTTCCTCTTAGGAATCAGCCTTGAAGAGGGAAAAACAACTCCACCCATGGATCCCACAATTTATCAACAATTGATTGGTAGCTTGCTTTACTTGACACATTCACGGCATGATATTTTTTATGCCATGAATGATGTATCAAGATATATGTAGAATCCTCATGAGCTCCATTGGAAGGTAGCCAAGAGGGTCCTTTAGTACATTCAGGGCACAAGATCCTACAGCATTCATTATGTTGTAGATTATGAGCTAGAATTGGTCGATTTTACTGCTTTAGATTGGGCAGGGGATTCCTTAGATAGGAAGTCCACTTTCGGGTATGCCTTTATGTTTGGTGGTGGCCCCATTTTCTGTTCTAGAAAAATGCAGACTGCCATTGCATTGTCTTCAACAAATTCCAAGTACAGGGGAGCAGTGAATGCTTGCATCCAAGTTGTTTGGTTGCAAGGCATTCTTTCAGAGTTTGGGATTGGTAGTGCTTTGTCCACAGTCATATTTTGCGACAATCAAAGTACTATCAAGATATCCATAGATCCATTTACCAGGAAGAGGACCAAACATGTTGAGATACACATGCACTACATCAGGGAGTTGGTGCATGACAGGACCATTGTTCTGCAATACTGCCCTACAAATGAGCAGATTGAAGATATCTTCACCAAGAGTTTTACTGAGAAAAAATTCACTTACCTCCATTCACTATTGGGGGTGATATCATCAAGGTGATCAATTACTTCTTTAGTGTTCAGCTTGAAGGGGGGGTTTGTTCCCACTGGGTTTTCCCTCTTTCCTCACCTAGCATTTTATTTTGAGCATTGTTAGAGTTACTTTTTGTATAGGGTGACCTATGGCCTTTGTTTTCAGGGACCTAGCATTTCATGCATTATATGTTTACTCCTCCTGAGTATAGCTTAAAGGAGGGTGTTGGAGTTATTTACCCAACATACACACTTATTTGGTCAATTTTGGCCTAATTAATCACTATCCTAAATTAATTAACTCGAATTGGAATCAGATGAGAACACCATGACATCAGCATCGACACACTCATGCCCTCCTTCAATCAGGGAGTCCAACTAATCCTTCTTCTTCAATCAGGGAGGCTAACTAGGATTCCAACTCCTTCAATCATGGAGCGATTCTAGGGTGATATGAGTGTCATAAGTGCACCAAATAGCTAACAGATTATTGTTTCACCTAACAATCAGTTAAGCTGAGTTGTAAAGGTGCCTCACTCATGTCATTTTATATTTTGGACTGATTTGGGTGAACTGGAGTGAGTTAATGCACCTCCAACAACTTCTGATGACCAGTATCAATGCAGTTCACTTCATCGCAGCTAACTAGAGTTACAGATGCACCCCCACTACTGATTGACATGCAGATTGAGTTAAATTCAGTTAGACAAAGTCATTCATTGCACTCTGATTCAGTTAAGACTCAATTAGAGTCAATTATGTCTAGATTAGTGGTTAACTAGTGTGTTCAATGTGGCTATCAGACAGTTAAGCTACACCCATCCATTCAATTCGAATGACCTCTAGTGAATTCGAATTGTCTCCATTCATGAAAGTTTGCATGACATTGTATTGTTGATTTTCATTCTATTATTGAATATACAAAGCTGCAACCTCCTATTGCAGTACCGCTATGTCATTTCATGCCTAATTTGTCTTGAATCTATTGTAAGTGTGTGCTTTGTCTCAAGATTGTTGTGACAGAATTAATAGTTTCGAGCTCGCTAAGCCATGAAATGACCCTTTGAGCATAGTTCTTATTTTGTTCCAATCTCGTTAAAAAATGAAACAGATACACTAAGCATTCTTTCAACTGGTCTTCGAGCTCATTAAAAATAGTAAGATGGTGTTGAGCTTACTTTTCATTTTTTGTGCTCTGGTTAAAACATGAAAACTGGTTTGAGCTTACTTTATCACTTTTTCATGCTTTGGATTCAAACATGAAAAAGGTTTCGAGCACTTTTTATACCTTTGTCATTCTTGTTAAAACCTCAGTGAATAGGTATCAAGTATACTTTTATTGTTTGTCAGACTCGTTAAAATTGGATTATGAAAAAAGAACCCCTTAATAGAGTCATATATAAGCTCTTTTCGGACTCTTAAAATGTGAAAAGATTGTCGAGTGATCTTGTCTTCTTCACACACGTAAAAGGACCTAAATAGTCGTCTTCCTGGTGATAATTTACCCCTTTTTCGGACCAGGGGGCACTAATTACGAAAAAGGTGTACTCCAGCTAGTCATGACTGGAAGAGTTCTCCTAGGCATTAGTTTATACTTTTTCAAATCTCGGGGACTAAATTTATGAAAAAGTCCATTTTGGAGTCTTCTTAGTCATTTCAGACTCTCTAAACATAAAACGACAAATGAGTTTTCTTTCATCGGACTTGTAAAATCAAAGGATGAAGGACCATTTTCTGGGAATGAACCCCTCCTTTCTCGGGTTTGTAAAACATATGAGAATAAACTCGTCACTTGATGAGCTACAACAAGTGTTTTTTACCCTCTTTTAACTCGTAAAAATGAAAAAGAGGCACTCATCCTTCGTGATGGGGAAATCAAGGAAAGAGTTTGTATTTTGTTATGGTAGTACATAGTTACTCTTGAACATGGCACTCATTTGCATATGCATTTCAGTAATTGGGTAATCTGTTTGTCTTCAAGTCCTGCTAAATCCATGAGTCTTCTTACCTCTCTCGAGTTTTCCAAGAATACTCTCATTGCCACTTTCATTAGGGGATTGGTATCATTCTCGTCAAAGTCAATACTACCAAGTCATGCCATGCCCATGTTCAAGAGAATTTTGGTCATTTGTTCATTGTCTGCAATCAGTTTACCTTCTATCATGTTGGTCATCTCTGAGTCAGTCTCATACATCATTTTGTTGTCCGATTTACTCCAAAACATCTATGATTGTGTTTTGTGTCGATGATGGGGGATTCATCATGGCCCTCCTTCGACGAGTCTATTCCTCTCGACTTCAACTCCTTATCCAGGAATTAGACTTAGAAACCAAGACAAGTACCTTGGACCTACATGCCTTAATGTCAGGATACCTTAATTTCAACATGAGTTTACATCATTGGCTCTTGATTGAAAGATCTCATCAAGTGTTCGACTCCAAGTCCTTTATTCACCTTCGATGATATGTACTGAGATACATTGGGAATCATTGACATCAATGGTGATTTCCCTTGCACTTGTTAACAGTTTACATCATTGACTAGTAATCAAGTGGTTTCTACCATGTTTGACATCAAGACATTGTAATCACATGGTTAGATTCGTATCATTGCGGATTCGGCTTGAAGACCTTGGGTTGTAAGATATCTTCTCCCAGGTTACGATGGAGTTTGTTTTGAGTCATATTACATGGATCCACTTTGTATTAGTCATGGCCATGTTATCATCTCATAATGGTTCTACGCTTGTGTCTAGTAGCCATGATTGTGTTCAGACAGTCTCTACTACCATGGATCTACATTGATTGGTCGCCAGCCGTGTTATGAGTCATTTGATATTTGAGTCAGTTGTACTATAGCAACTTCCATCCAACATCCTTGCCTTCAATTTCTTGAATTTACAAAGAATTCACCTATCGCACTCCTCTAACTTCATGCTTTGTGGGGCATCCTGTTACACCAAAATCTTTTCCTTTTGATCCATGTGTCAACCCTTTACCTAATCCCCAAATTTCCCTCTGCTAAAGTTGATTGATATTAAGGTTGTTTCTGCCTTTTTTTCCCTCTTTAGGAAGGTCATCGCTCTTTCCCTTCATGCTAGAATCATCGAAGGTGCTCTTTCTTCTGAATAAATGTGTGTTGGCGCTCTTTCCCTTCATGTTAGAAGCGCCGACAGTGCTCTTTCCCTTCTTGCTAAGTGCATCAATGGTGTTTTGAGGGAAAAAATGGAGCTTCAAGGTCCTTCTCGAAGGTGGATGAGGTGGATCTCTATCCCTATCATATAGGTGAGGTGGAATTAGGTTCCCTAACCTGTGGGGAAGATCCCTTAGATCCCTCCTCCTAATACTCAACCTACTCTATCCCTTTATCCTTATAAATTAAACCCTCTCTCCATTGTGAAGAGAGGAAGGACTATGGTAATTTTATGCTGGTGGAATTTCTAGCTGATCCCTATGATCCTTTGGGAGGCTTACTATCTTGCTTTGGAGGCTTGATTTGGCTTGGATTGTTGGATGGAAGGTTGCAGCGTTAAGGCTAGGTTGTGACATTCCTTCTTTATGTAATTCTTTGTATATCCTTTATTACATTAATACAAATCTCTTTCCATAAACATTGTTGTGTTGATAATCTTTAGAGATTTCTTCCTTAACTGTCAGCTTAGATCAATTCATGTTTGGATACACATGTACAGTTTTCTTGTTTCCACTTGCTTTATAGGGTTTTGCAGCTAAAGATGTGAAGGCTCTGGAGTTTGGATCAACAAATAGAGAAGAGGATTTGCATATATCGGGTAAGTGATCTATCAAATTGACTTACATTTCTATTTGATCTAGGAAAGTAGGATGTATTGTGTATTTGATTTGTTCTAAATCCACTAGGACAAGGGAGATCTAGCTTGAGTCCGCTTAAGTAGATTTATCCGATAAAATTTGCAACGTGGTAGAAGGAGCTTGACTAAGTTTATTGTTTTGAATCTGCAATTCATGAAGTACTTGAAGTGCAAAACAATGGTCAGTATAATGACCAACTACTTTACAAAAGTTATAATGGTGGTTAGTCCTAACTTCATGTTTGTTCTCAATCAGTTGTGTTGGACCCTGGTGGGAAATTTTTGTTCAAGGAAAGTCCTACCTTATGACCTAGGGTCTGGGATCACCAACATACCAAAACTAAACTTGCAGACATTCAACTATCTAAGAATTTTACAGAAAAATAAGGAAGAAAGTAAGTGTACCTTGTTTATGAAGGTTGGTCCTAGATTTATTCTTCAATCCAAATTCTCCAACAGATTCTACGGATCTCCAAACCTACCAAAGAGATTGTCAACTTCTTGCAATATATTAGATGTTATATAAGATATTAATTAAATACTATTATTGCAATAAGACAACAAATTAATTCAAAAATCATAACACATAAGAATACTAGTGCACCAATTGGAAAAAAGTATATCTTTATTGATAAGCAATGATGAAAAGATTACAGCCAGTATCTGATACAGCTCCTCCTCTGCTAGCCAAGGAACTGAGTTCTGCTGCTCCAAATCTCCAAGGGTATTCCTCCAGCATAACCTTGCTCTCTTAATATATATCCTTAGCCTCAACCCCTACCCTCTATTTATACTTTATGAATGAGAGGAGTTACGTAGGTTGATATGGTTGAGGAAGTTGGGAACGTTATGATTACGAGCCCACTGTCCTTAACTATACTCGTTTTTTATTTTTTTTATTTTTGGCTTAGGGTAATCGCGACTACTAATACTAGCAAATTGTGAGTCACTCGTGACTTTTATAAAGGAAACCCGCAACTGCAAACTATGATCATGTAATTGCGGGTTGTATATATAGGTACCCGAGAATGAATCGTAGGTTACAAAGGAAATACTCATGAATGTACCTTAATATATTTACAAAACATAGGCAAGACTAGCATGATGAAGATGCATTAAGTCTCATGCACAACTATAGGGTTTCGGCTACTTCAATCCATTTCATCCTTTTGTGTACCGACAAATTCAGTGTCAGTACTCGGAAAGCGAAATGACATTTCACTAGATAACATATTCCCCCTAATGTGTGAGGTTGAATGTCACATACCCCAATTTTGTAAAATAAGGATATCTTATTTTGATTTTATTCCAAGACATTATGTTAAAATTAATGCTAAGTTTAAACTAATGACTTAGCAGATTCAAGGATGTGGAATGTAATTCTGAATATTTAATTTTAAATAAATAAAAGTGGAGACAATAGCTTGGGAGAGCTGTTAAAAAGAGTGTTACTGGTCAAGTTGGTGGAGGGAACTAGGTGGAGAGCAAAAATACAAGTGGCAGCATCCTCAAACACTTCCTATGTTGCAGGTGGCAACCTCCCTACATTTGGGGTCATGATCCCCCAAGAAAGTGGGATCAGAGCAGGTGGCTCAATTAATGACAACTAACCCAAAAAGACCTAGGAAATCTTAATAAAAAGTACCCAATGTAGAGAGTTGAGGCTGCTCATTCCAGGAGAAGAATCATTCAGGTGAATACAATTCAAGGAATTCCATGGCAAGGGAA
Source organism: Pseudotsuga menziesii (assembly GCA_001517045.1). Classification (NCBI taxonomy): domain Eukaryota; kingdom Viridiplantae; phylum Streptophyta; class Pinopsida; order Pinales; family Pinaceae; genus Pseudotsuga; species Pseudotsuga menziesii. Next base: position 280,149 of record LPNX011056703.1, read on the forward strand.
ATTTTGAGGAAGGTGTTTGAGGGGTAAACTGCAGGAAGTTGATCTAGTACAGCATTGCAGCTGAAAGATCTTACTGCAGTATGCAGAGTTGGTATTGAGTCTCAGGACTAGTACTTTGTTGTTTGCTCCACCTAGTTCCATCCAAGGAGACCAGAACAGGCTTGGGGGTCCTGAGAAGTCGTTGTTTGAGCACTCTCCAGGAGTTGGTAGGGAGGAACGGCCTCTCGTGTTGTTTTCATCCAGCTTTAAAAAAAGGTTCCATTATCGTTTAATTTCTGTGTTATATTTTATATCGGCGTGTGAACAGATAATGAATGATTATATGTTATGCTGTAAATTGTTAAGTTGAAATCTCTTAGTTGTTTTAAGACTGAATCTGTACTTTGATGAAAGATAAATCCTACTTGTGTTTTTCCCCATCTGGAGCAATCCAGATCGTACTCTAGCACAGGTAGTGTGTTTAAATGAATGAAGTATGATAGGAAATGAATGAATAGAATACTTATGTTTTTCATAGTATTGAAATGATTTCTTTCAGTAGTTAGTTCTTTTCTAGAAAGAATATTAATCTGTTTTGTAGAGAGGTTATCAAAACTAGACTGTGTATTCAGATTATCAGAAAAGATCCAGAATCATGTTATTTACTGACAGTAGTATGTTTAAGTATATAATTCATTCTTCTACACATTATCTACTTCTATAAACTGTGCACTTATATTGAAATGGAAGAACTAGTATTACTAGATGAATGTTTATGTTTATCATTTATATTAAGGAAAGATGTAACAATAACACTGTTAGTTTAACTCTTTTCCATTAGTACTAACTAATTAACATGTAACTATCTGAACTCTAAATAAGAACTTGATAATAATAAAAATACAATATTCTTTTCTTAGTATTAATCATTAGAGGTCAGTAGTAACCTACGCTTAAGTTTTATTAGTAAGAAACTATCTTCATACACCTACAGACAGTATAGATATAAAGAGTATTAACAAATAGGAAAGTTCTTATTTTCTTTCAGTAAGCTTACAGAAGTAAGTTTTATTAAATAAACACAATTACTATAGACTTCTCTCGGTCTTATTTATTATACAAATAAATACCAACATAAACTTAAGAGGATACATTATTCATATTATTAATATAAATAATATTATTATTAATAATAAACAGTTATGTTTAAGAATTAATAATTCATAAAAACAAACTGAAGAAAATTGTGTGACAATAATCGAATTTACAAGATAACAATACAGGAAATAATACTCTATAAAAGTTAAAGAGGGATAAACCCTAGCTCATATTCTAAGCGTAATCTATATGTATTTTTTTTTATATATTGTAGTAACCCAGGTTAAACACAAGTTAATTCTTCTAGAAACTAATATACACAGAAGTGAATTACATTACTGATCAACTTGTATAAATGTATTTATAAGAGAAACAGTTCTTTTCTTTTACTAACAGCATCCATCTATAAAAATAAATGTCAGGGTTAAAACCCTTAAAACTATTACATTTACAAGTATCAAAATATAAAAACCAAATTTACATAAATTATGTAACCATTAATAACCAGTTTTAATATAATTACTCACAGTCCTTTGAAGGACAAATAATAATCTACTCACGGTCCTTTAAGGACAAATAGAATAAAATAGAGAAACTGTATAATTATTATAACAAGAATAATATATATCAAAACAAGGGTTTTTACAAGTCAAACCCTAATCTATAACTTCAATCAAAACAAGCAATATTTAAGTTACGGCTGTAAGTATCAGCCTTAAAATTTTAATTATAAACCCTTACAAAGTACTCAATTGAGTATACACTTCATTATATTCAAGAAGGGTAAAAACCCTAGAATTACACAGAGTATAGTATAGACTTCTGTCAACCAAAACGAGTTTCACAACAGTGCTATCAATATAAAAACTACAAACTTAAACCCGACCGTAAGCCAAAGCTTCAACTAATTACAGTGCTCAGTATAAATCGAGTCTACCCTAGCAAGGGTTTGATTCTAAACATTACAACATTAACCTGTAGGAACAACAACACGACAACATAACTTGTGGCGATTCGAGAGAGGCTTTTCCAAAACCCTGGGCAAGTCCATCGACCACCCTAACACTAGTAGAGTGAAAAATCCAACATTTGGACCACGGGGCTTACCCGAAAATGAACCACAATCCACGAACTTTGTAGGGGACTGTTTACACCTCATTGTACAAGCTTTACAGTGGTGAGTACCTACAAGCAGGTTACAAACCACTATCAATTAAATATACAAATACATCTATTGTAACAACAAAGTAAAATTGGCAATGAAGTAAATGAACTCAAGTATTATTTACCAGACAGAAGAGAACGACGAGCAGCCTCAACAAAGCACTGTCACCTGCAGGCTGTGCAAGCGAAGACCCAACAGCCTGTAAGGTAAATACCTCACACATTGGTGAGCCAAGAGAACAGTAACCGGTAAACTGAAGTATACTGCAAGCTACGAAGGCAGCGAAAGGAGAACTACACAGACAGCAAGTCACGAGCAGTAATAACCTCCACAAATTGCAGACCGAGAACCAAGCTAGTGGAAATGGCTTTTAAAACCATGCAATAATGACAAAAGCAGCACGGAGTCAAGGCACAAGACAACTAAAACCAGGAGGAACGACGGCCGCCATGAGAGACAAGCAAAGCAACCCTAAGAGCCAACGAAAACTGCGGGACGAAAATGATAATGGTTAGGTTTTGGCAATGTTTTATATCTCCCATGCGTGGACAGGAAACGACCACATAGAAAACAAATCAAACCATGAAAAGAGGGTCGTGTCCTATAGTGCCTGCGTAAAACAATAATCCAATTATTTGATCATTGGAGCGTGGAGTAAACCATAATGTCAACCCAATAATTCACTATCCAAATCTTTAATCATTTGCACACTATCATATGTAGTATAGTGACAAACTATCGAATTGAGGATTACGTTGACCTAGCTAATAGTGTCATTTATAAATCTTAGTTTCAAACCTGATTTTGTTTATGAATTAAACCCTTTTGTATATTATCATATCATAGCATCATAATAACGAGATGAATGGTTGCATAACCTTTCTCTAAACATTGTTTATGATAAGTTAGAAATCAACTAATTCATGTCTTGTTTATAGATAGAGATTAAAGTTTTAAGTCTTTAAAATAGATAAGAAATTAAATATTGTATATGGGAGAGTTCTTGCTAACCAATAAACAACTATAGTTTTCCTTGTAATAAAACTATAGTTTATACTTTGTAAATCTCTTGCAATAACAAAATCACAAGTCATAATGTTATGAATGGCATAAAGCATTAGTGCAAAGGATTATAAATTCTATTTTGAATACGTTTATGATCATAAACTAAGTATAGACTAAATGTCTATCAAACAACAGTTTATGCATATCTATGAGACTCACAAAAACTAACAACTCAAATGATAACAGAACTCTGAAGTGATGCAAAACTTATTGTAAGAGTACTATTATGGAAATTTTGTTACATAGTTCATAGCAACAATATGTTGATGAATTTCGAGTTACGTCTCAAATTGGAATTTACTAAAAGATTCACCAGGTCAATTGGGTAATAAGTAGTTATAAAACTAAACAAGATAACTAGAATAAGAATAAATCTTTGAGTCCCAAAAGTTACTAGAACCTCATGGTTTAATATGAAAATTAAAGTATAGGTAAGACAATGATCTTATGTAGGAAGGCTTGATAACTTGCAGCTTGTACAATCGAACTTATATTGTCCAAGTTTTTCAGACTGTAAGTTTTATTTGCAGAAGCGAAACGTGGGATAATGATTATTCAGATAAGATAATGTACTATTACATAGGCGTTGATAAAAACAATCATTATAACATTACAAATTACATAGACTAAAGTAGAAATACTTGTAACTAAGATTCTAATGTTTAGAGTCACAAACATAATTTACTGTCGTTACTTACTTCCGAACTAGTCTACTATAAAAACTTAAGGAATCCAAATGGTTTTACCTTACAGGAGCTGTCTAGAGTTTAGCAGCTTAATTACTAAGCTTTTTAAATTGCAAATAAAACACTGCTGACACTTTAAAGTTCTTTTAATATATACTCGTTCGATCATACCTGTAAACCTGTAAGAATCAGTATTCATCTACGTTAGCACGATTGCTAAGTAAGCCCCAGATTCAAAAGTAGATTCCACCTACTTGACATGAAAGACTAATCAGTAAACTGAAGTAAATAGTACACAAGAAGATTTTATTCTTGTCACGAAAAATAAACTGTAAATTTATTATAATTAAGATTTAGTGAAACTAATTACTTGACTATTCTTTTATTTGCAATCCGTTAGCTGTTAGTAGACCGCAGGTTTTAGCATTTACTGTTATCTTAAAATTTTAAATTTTTGTGAAAAATTGGGGTTTTGATATCGAAGGGAAAGAACGACCAAAATACATTACAATTTGTATTCTTGGAGAACTAGTTACCAAGGCTGCAGAGAGATATCTGAAATAGACATATCAAAGTTATGTACAAAATCATTTCTGAGGATGCCATGTTCAATAAAGTGGAACATTATCTCCTTTACAATATTCGATTACATCATATGATATGGGAAACAAGACCGCATATGTATTACAATGGTGGATCAAAGCTAAAATATACAATGATCATTCTTCAATATCTGGAAGTAGTGTTGTTGAACATAACACAATATTGCGCAACTTAGGTTATAGAGGTATGTACCTAAGGTCGTCGTCCGAATACATAGTAACAAGTACAACTCCTACCATGTGAATATATTAGTTGTAGTCGAACATGAAATGAATTCATCAGAATGTCAGTAAATGAGTGATGTTAAAAACTAAAACAAAGGAATTCACCAATGTGAGTAGTGAATCCAAAGGTACCATCTTCACAAATCTAGGTTTTCATCTTCAGGAGATGATGATGAGAAATTGTGATGTGAGGAGGAAGGCAATGAATCCTTCAACAGATCACAAGAGTAACTAGGACACTGGATGAGGAAAGGTAGACATAAGGAATTCTCAGAGATGATAATGATGGCAATCAAGATGACCATATAGAAGTACGTATCCTTGAACAGTGAGCACGACACAGAGATGACCCAAGGCAGCTTTAAACTTTCAGATAGGACAACTATACTTATCTGTCATGTTGGAGACATGATCATATTCCCCATGTATAAAGGACAAGTGGACGAGTAAAAACTCAAAATAATAGCTGAGCTGGAAGTGGAAACTGAGACATGATTATCGAGAAGTTCAGAGAGTGCTTTGTTCAAGAATGACATGCTGCCACTGCTTATAACCCAAAGAGTGAGATTCTTCTTTCAAATTAGAGAGAATTTGAGGTCAAAAATGGGCCTCCTAAGAGATGTACTACAAAAATATAAGATATATTAAAATATTATGAGTTAGGAGTTTTATGGGGTAGGTATATATGACAACTCACCTCCTACACTACTTTTTATGCACAATATAAATAACCATGGTTGAGTTACTTTTCTAAATTGACTATAAATAAAATTAATAAAATAACTCTAGAATGATGTGACTAAGATTCATTGTAAATTCCCAAAAATTTATTGTCCTTTAACATTTATTTGTCTTGAACTTGTAAATAAAATTTAAAAAAATGAATTTAATTTATATGCATAAATAACATATTTTTTTCATATAAATATCATTCATGAATTTAATTTATTTTATAAGTACAAGATATATATATATATATATATATTAGTTTGACATTATGATATTAAATACAATTCAGTGAATATATAATTTAAAATTAAAAAAACATGAAAATGACAATATATTATTTCATAAAAAAAAGTGAAAAGACATTTTTATGAATTATGAGTACTTTACTTGAAAATGACAATAATATTATTTTATGAAAAAGTGAATTGTGAGTACTTTACTTGAAATTAAAAATAATATTATTTTATGAGAAAGTGTGAAATGACTTTTATTGTGAGTACTTCACCTTATGACTTAAAAGTACTTGTACCACTACCTTGGTTAACTATAGATTTTCATCCACCATAGAAAATATGACAAATAAGCATTCTTAACTCATGCAATGCCACCTCAACCATGGGGGATGATGTCATCTACTAGAATGTAATTGGTTGATTTTTATAGTACATTTCGGTCCTTTTGAGGCCCATTTTTTACCTCAAATTCTCTCTAATGTGACCTTTCTTGTTAAGTTTTAACGGATCCAAGAAGTCAACTCGAGTCTCTCTTCATTTTTTACAAGCTTGAAGAGGAGAGAGAATAATGCTTGATATGTCACTGATTCATGGATTTTGCGACCCCGAACTAGTGATGTTTGTTGGTGTTTTCATAGTTTTGAGAGTCTGAAAACTCCGAAGAAGAATCTAGGGGGGTTCTTTTTCATACAATTTAGTCTCCTAAGGCCGGAAAAGTATAAAAAAATCCACAGAAGAACTCTTTTAGCTCCCAAAGGACTAAGGTATACATTTTTTCGTACTTAGTTGGCAAGGTCCGAAAAAGGAGTAAACTATCACCAGACCGACGTACCTTCAAAAGAAACATATAGCCTGAGTTTAACGAGTGTGAAGGAAGGAAAGATCACTCAAAAATATCCATTTTTTTACGAGAAATGAGACTTACAATAGTAAACTCGATGCTTTGTTCTTTAGGGTTTAGCGAGGATGACAAAGACATAAAGTACGCTCGGAATCTTTTTCATGTTTGGGTCCAAAGCACGAAAAAGAGAAAACTAAGCTCATACCGTGGATTCATTTTCCATGAGTTTAGTCCTTTAACTCTGGAAAAGAAATAAACCTATGCCTAAAGATACTCTTCTCAATTCTGTAGAAAAGAGAGTGCTCATTTATCCTAAATAATACACATGGTCCGAGAAAGAGATAACTTACCACCAATGTAGATGATCGTTCAATTTACCTTAATGAGTTTGAACGAACAAGTTTACTCGGTTGTCAACCTGTTTTTAAGGAGGCAGACCAAGGCCTAAAGACAAATCCATAAGGGAGGGGATCCTTATAATCAGGTATAGCTTGTAAAAAGATGCAAAATGAGGCTCATTTTGTCATGAAAAACAACTAAGAAATCTCCCGCAAACCTACCACAACTGGGGCATGGGTACCAAAAAGACAATAATATGTTCTAAACTAGGATAACCCATGTAAAGGAGGCCCTATCCGCAGAAGAACAATGATGTGTGCGAGGTAAAAGTGGTTATACACCATATTCCATGGATAAAACGTGATCCTAGGGTTAAATGGATGATAAGGTGTAAGTGCAAAGTTTTCAATGAAGACCAAATCCTACCCTATATGCGATGGAAAAAAACTTTTCGATCATCTAGGACCTGTTGCAACTAGTAAAATACCACGGTGCTAGTTCAGATATAAAAAAACTGACTTTAAACTATGTAAAGTGGGTAAAATTTTGCAATTTTTACTATAAATAGCTCAAAATCAAAAATAAACATACCATTTGGAATTTTTCATTATATTTGGCAATTTTACCTTCAAACTTCAATTGATCGTAGCGAACAATCCAGTGGACCAAATTCAAAAATGCAAGTTGCAGGTTAGTGGTACCTGCCTCCTCTTTCATTTAGTCCATTCTGTTTTTATTTTTGATGTTAAATTAGGTGGTTTTATGCCTTCCCTAAAGGCATCATGGGGTACTCGCAGGTAGCCTTCATTAGAGCTTCGAGTGCGAGTTTTAACCATGGGTTGCACTGTAAGAAACCCACGAGTGGTTCGTGTTGTTCCTAAAGGACAGTCGCGAGTACTACGCGACCCATAGTTTTTCAAAAAAATGATTTTGTGATGGATTTGAATGAAGGGTATGTTACTTTGGCAGGCCACCATGGTGGTGGAGTGGAGAGAACACGAGCATGAGGACATGGATCACGATGCCATGAGAGATGTTGCAACTTTGCAATCTTTGCAAAGATGTGGATTATTAAAATTTCATTTTACTTCAAATATGCATGCCCAAGTCCTCCTTTTGGATACCTTGGTGATTTATTGGGATCGCAAGCTTGGGATCTTTGGCATTCAAAGAGAGACTTTGGAATTGATAGTACATGACATTTAATTCTTCACGGGACTATCTCGTAGGGGGACACATGTGAACTTATAAGGCACTGGCTGGGACGGTGACCCACTAAGTGTGCAAGACTACGTCAACACCTATTGTTTGCCTGGTATACAAAAATTAGGGACACAAGTACCAATTTCACAGATTACCAGTTTTCCATTAAAGGTCATGGTAAGCATGGTTTCCAGAGCTGCAAAGTCATCCGCGTTGCATTTGGCTACACGTACTCATGCGTGTGGCGGCAGAGTGCATGCGGGGTGCATTATTTGACTGGTGCTCAGGATTGCTCCTGATTATGAAGAAACAACTTTCTGACTACAGCAGGGGGTGAAAGAAGAACTTTGGGTATGCTAGTATACTAGTCGAATTCTCCTTTGAGAGGGTTCCTCTCCTTAGTCCCCCGGTGACTTTACCTCCATGTCCACCCTATGAGCCTAGACTCACGTGGTGGGGAAACGTTTTCCTGCAACATGGTGGTGGTAGTGTGATCCATTGTGGTTACGGTGATGGCTTCTACTCCTGGTGGAGTAGACAAGTTCCTGCTCTCGAGCAGTTCACCTACGTTGGATTACATTTCTATGGTGATGCAGAACTCATCCTCCCTCCTGGAGGAGCATGGGGGGATAGGTATATATTTTTACATTTTCATTATTTTATTTTTATAATATTTTATTCATAAAAATATATATATACATATGTACACGAGTTTGACCTTCTTTATGTTTATATGCAGATGTTGGACCAGTCCGCCCTGATGGGCATCCCAAAAAAAATTTATGGCTCATGCAGGTTGGTGGGGATGATGCTATGCTATGTGTCGTTGAGGGGAAGCTGGCCAAGCTTACCCAGGACGTCCCTACACACAGGATGGAGCGGATTCCAATGGTCATGCAGGAGCATGTGGTTGGGGTTCCCTCGACCTAGTTATGCCTTCTTAGAAGGGTGACTAGGGCAGTATTATGTTATAGGGAGGCTGTAGAGGCAGTCACAGCTGAGGAGGATGAGGATCAGCCCTAGACTTGGGCATATTATAGATTATGATCAAATTTTTTGTATAGTGATGTACTTATGACAGAATCTTTGGATCAGACTCATTATATCTATGGACATATATATATATATATATATGGTTATGTACAGGTGCCTCATTATACTTTGTTTTACAATGTGTGTGTTAAGTGTCAATCGAGTATGTAATTCGCATATGCATTAGTAATTCTAAATTTTGATTTCTTGAAATATAAATGTATGAAATGTATTCAAAAGTTCTTTCAAGTAATCTCACACATAAAAACTGATGTAGAAATTTAGGGTTTCACACCTGATAATCACCATTAAGCTGGGAAATCATGAGTTGTGACTCAAGCCTGACCTCCAGACGGGTAATGCCATGCAATGTAGCATCCCATAACAACTCAATGATTGCATGTATTCAGCCACATTATTATTCACAGGACCTAAGCAGGCGTTGTGAGAGGCAACCAGTTGTCTTGAGGGTGTATAGATAACCCAAGCGGTTGAAGCCAGATTACAAGTGTGGCGACTGGCGCCATCAACAAAACCTATGAACCCCTCGGATGACATCTAAAACAACCAACAGACTATATAAGAAACACTTACCATCTAATGGCCTATTGTACATGAACATACAATAATAATACAAAAAAGTACCATGCCTAAGCATAATACTTCTTTAGGTAGAGCCCATTTCTAGGCTCCGGCAACTTGTTTCCATCGTAATCAGTTAATTCATAAGCTCCCTTTCTCAAAACTTTCAACACAACGTAGGGTCCTAACCACATCGAATTAAACTTTCACATCCCCAGGGTTTCCTTGTCTTGATCCCAGAGAAAAACAAGTTCTCCTTCAAAAAAAACTCTTTGTTTAACAACTTTATCCTATTGGTTCTTGACCCGGTTCTTATGAGCCTCGTTTGCAGTCAACGCATCTATGCGTTGTTCATCCAGATTCTCTAGGTGAAGCAAATGTTCTTCCAGATCTGTACTGTTGGGAAGCACATGAATAGAGATTTTTAAGGATGGAATCTCGCATTCAACCGGTGTGACTGATTCCACCCTGTGAATGAGCTGGAAAGGCAAGAAACTAGTACCAGTTTTAACATTAGTCTGGTATGCCCAAAGTGCAGGATACAGCATGATATGCCATTTTGACCTACTCACATTGATAGTGCACTTTAGAATGGTTTTCAAGGTCTTATTAACTCCCTCTACTTGTCCATTCGCTTGAGGGTAAAACGAAGATGAATGGTCTTGTCTAAACCCTAGCATGGTAGTCAACTCAGTCATCATGATGTTCTGAAAATGACTTCCATTTGCAGTGACAATCTATTTTGGTATACTGAACCGAGCAATGATTTAATGGAATACAAAATAAGTTATCATTTCGTCATCGACTTTAAAGGTAGGCATTGTCTCTTCCCACTTCGTAAAGTAGTTTACAGCGAGAATGATGTATTTGTGCCCCATAGCAGAAACTAGGTTACACTTCATGTAATCTACCCCCCACGTGGTGTAGGGCCCTATCACGATGACAAGAAACAAAGGAACGGGATGTCACTGCATCTTTATGGTATAGAGCTGACAAGGATGACAGTGCTTTACATCTTCCACACAATATTTGAAGATAGTGGGCCAGAAATAACCGACACGTAAAATTTTCTAGGTCGTTGCTAACCTAGATAAATGACCCCCACACACTCCACTATGGGAATCATTCAGGACATGCTCTTCCTCCTGGTTGGTGAGGCACCAACACAAGATAGAATCTACCCCTCATCATTACAAGGTATTGTTGATGATAAGGTAGTTTTTCGCATTAACCCGCAACTTACGTCGATATTCCCGTGAGAAGGACATTGGACACTTAAGAGTATGAAGATATACTAGGATATCTCCGTACCATGGATCAAAGGTTGAGATAAAAAAGATATACTCATGTCAGAATGATTCTTCTTCCACCACTACAGCCTCTTCCATAGGGAATTCCGAGATCAATTCTGCGAATACTAAGGATTTTTTGGACTTAGTAGATTGAAAATCCAAGTCAAACTCTTGTAGAATGACTATATATTTGTTGAATTTTCCCCTAATTATACGTGGGGACAAGGCATAGTCGAACGGATTCACATCTGCAATCAATGTGGTTGTCCTTAGCAAGATATAGTGGTGTAGCCTCTTAACAACATAGACCGCTCCCAATGCCAATTTCTCAACGTTCGAGTACCTAAGTTAAGGACGTGCTAATGCTCAACCAAGGTAGTAGACAACGTCTCTTAGAGCTCATTTTCTTCCTAAACTAGTACTACTCCTACGGTCGACTCAGATGTGGCCAGATACAATATAAAATCTTTAGTGTAATCTGGTAGACGCAATAGCAGAGCCATTAGTAAAGCCTTCTTTAAATCCTCGAAAGCAAGTTGTCCAGTTTCATCCCATAGGAATGGGGTGGCTTGCATTAACAAGTGCATGAAACCCTTTGTAATCTTGGAAAAGTTAACTATGACTCCGTTGAAGGAAATTGGATTTCCCATATGGACTCTACAGTTTCCTGATAGAACAAGGAGGAGGAAAATTTACAATGGCCTCTACTTTCAATGGATCCACCTGTATTCCTCTATTTGACACAATGAACCCCGGTAACCTCCTTGACTTGACACAGAAAACACACTTGTGGGGATTCAAGCATATCTTATAGTGTCTGCAGCGTTCAAAAATCATACGAAGATGATCTGGATGGTCCTTCCTCTTGTGAGAATGGGAAGGCAGATCATCCAAGTAAGGTTCGACAATGTTCTTAATATCGTGGAAGGAAAAATTCATTGCTCGTTGGAGGTAGCTCCAAAAATTTTCAAACCAAAGGACATTTTCTTATACATGAAGGTTCCCCAAGGACAAATGAAGAGCGTTTTATGTTGTTCTTCCGGTTTTAGTTGAATTTGGTTATATCCCGAAAAACCGTCCATGAACTAGAATACCTCACTACCCGCACAAGCATCAATAATATGATCAATGAATGGCGTGGGGTAGTTATAATTGGGGCATGCATTCTTTAAATCGTGAAAGTCAGTGAAAACGTGTATAGTCCCTTGTTTTTTATCATCGGAAATAGGATTGGATACCCATTCCATCAAAGCAATCGGGTAAATGAACCCAACTTTCAACAGTATCTCCATTTCAACCTTAACAGTTGTCGCTTTCCACGGATTCACTAGTCTAATATTTTGTCGAATAGGTTTATCGTCAGGGTAAGTACGGATCCAGTGCTCAATTATAGACGGATCGATTCCTGGAATCTCCTCATATGACCAGGAAAAGTTGTCGCAAAATTCCTTAAACATGGAAGTGTAAATGGAAACCTCCTCCAGAGAGCAATTTGCACCAATATGAACATTTTCCACAATGTTAGGGTTTGCATAAATGTTGATTGGAATGTTAGTAGAGATATTTTCCATATTCCCCTTGGTAAATACTCCCTCCTTGGGTAAAGGATTAATCGACAGATCAACACCTTCTACCAGTCTCAGATAGAACTCTTGGTTCTCAATCTTACTTAGCGCTGGAAGGAAGAAGGAATTATGGTGAAGGTATTTACAATTTTTTTCTCGTCCAATCATAGCTTCTAGAATGGCTTCATCCGAAGGAAAACCATATCCAAGCAATCATAGGAATATGTAGAGTTGTCCGCCCAGGCAGGCAGATAAGCTTCATCTGACTCCTCTGAGACTGAAGGAGTCATGATGGAATCAACAGTGGCATTAAAAACAGCTTGATAAGATACTTCCACTACAGATAAGGGAGCTTGAGGCTCTTGACGTGAAGCAAGGACCCAGGGGTCAGTTCTATCTACAACCGCAGTGATAGACTTCCCTACACTCGCAGAAACTAAGTAGCTAATAGGGGCTAGTATATCGAATGTGCCCATCAAAGATGTATACATTCCAACCCCTAAGCTCTCGTTTTCCGGTTTCAACTAATCTATCAAAGGTATCATGGATTCATTTGTTTCTAAACGGCCTTTCCAAGTGAAACTGAGGTGGTCAACTATAACCATATTCCCTTCGTGTGGAAACACTACTACTCGGAAAACAAACAAGGGAATGGCACACATGGCATAATTCCAACTTCTCCCCAATGACAAGTTATAGTCCAAGGGAGCATTGATCACCTCAACTTCAATAGACATTGCTTTCCATGCCAACTTTATTTTGAAAGCTGGTAGGATACCATGCGGACAAAAAGACCTTCCATCAAAAGCAGTAAGTAGAGTGTTGGGATCCCAAGGCTTTCCAACAAGAGATCAACATGACGCACATGGAAGCACCCTCATCAACCACCGTTCGTCCAATGGTTTTACCTCCATGGACAACATTAATTGACAAAGTCACGTGGTATGGAAAGCATATTTTAACATCTAAAAGAATAAATTTCGCTGGCAGGCTCACTGAATTCATGCTACCTATGGCTTCTAGGAGTGCATCCCTCTAAGAACGACAAATCTATAACACCTCCAATGTCAACATCACATAATGAGTTTGAGCTAAGTCTTCAACTAGATAATAGTTAGAAGCATCCCTAGCATTAGGGTTGTGAAATGTTTTCTTGAAGACACCTTTCGGTATCTTGGGAATTGGTTCTGTTGATTTCTCAATAGTGAGAGGGGTTGAAGTTTCAACAATAGAATTACCCTTCTCTTGAGCCTCTGATTCATAATTTTTATTTCTTATTTGAAGGAAAGTGTTGGATCGTACCATATTGATATAATTGTGATCAGTAGGAGCACTAGCCATGCCCCCGGAATCTTTGGAAGCAGAAGTTGCATTATGTCCTTAGGGAAAGGGATCCTTCAGGATAGTTGGTTGTTGATTCTTAAGCAGCTTCTGTGCTTGTTCCATTAAATGTCATTGATAAGTAAGGTGGTATCCTTGGCAGAACTTACAAGGAAACTTAACATTTTTCTTGTCTTTCTTGCCCCCATCAACATTGTTTGTGGGATTTTGCTTGCTTTTGTTACCCTCACCCTTTTTCCCCTTCTTTTTTTCCACCGAGTTGTTGATTTCCCTTTTGAGAAGACTATGCATAAGCATTATCACTTTGTGGTGAGGGAGTGGCTGCTTTAGTTGCCTCCCCTGTAGATTGTTTCACTGAGAACTCATGGAGTTGCTTGGCCAATGATTCTACAGTGGAAGTACTAACTGAGCCAACCACACCATCGGCATAGGGCCCAAGCTTGGGTTTCTCTTGGTCATTTGTAGGCCTCGGTGCCTTAGGGATAATTTCATACAAAATCCCAAACTGACCATATATCAAGTCTAACTGTTGGGCCTTGGGGATTTCCTCTTCCTCTGTGGTAACCCCTGAAGTGGATACGTCCTTAGAAATATAAGGTAGTAGAGATTTCAAGAACCACTCCAGCAAAAACTCGGGAGGTATCGTGGCTTTAAGAAGCCTCTTTCGTCTTCCCCACTCCTGAATGTTATCGGATATGTGTGTGGCCTTGTTCTTTCGAAAAGTCGACAACAAGTCTGTACCGGCATCATACCAGACAGGAAGCTGAAAATGATTTAGGAACACGGTTTCTAGATCCAAGAAACTATCATATGCAGTGGATGGAATTTCTATGTACCATTTTGCAGCCGCATGAGTTAGCGTTCTCTGAAAAAGCCTCAACCAAACGGAGTCATCATTCAGCGAGTTCGAAGAGCACCAAAGGTGGAATGTGGTAATGTGAGCACCTAGGTCCTCACCATATTTTGCTTCAAAATTTGGAATGGTTGAGGGAAGTTTGATGGGTACAAGTGGCCATGCCACATTGTGACGCACAAGGTCTTCATTAATTTTGACAAATCTGGCAAGTTTAATGTTTCCAGGAAAGGAAGTTTAGGCATAGTAGGGGCTTGATACTAAGGAGTATGGAGTATGGAATTTCTTGCCGAAGGCCTCCCGAAAGAAAAGGTGTGGTTTCCCCCAACCGTCGGCTGTGATGTCATTGCACTATTATGAAAAGGGTTCCACCCAAAAGCAAGGGGATTTCTAACTTGTGGTGTTTGATAAGGGGTTTGTCCTACTCCAGCCAAAACTGGAGTTTGAAATATGGGAGCAGATATTTCCCCACTAAAAAGTGAAAAGGGAGAGCTCCCAAAAGGGCAGTCAAAACCTGACTGGAAGTCTGAAAACTATAACCTGTAAAGGCACTTGGATTTCCAAACGACATACCCATGACCATGACTATACCCACTTGGATTTTCAGCTACAACTACATCCATGACCATGTTTTTAGTAGGGATTTGGGCCAAAGATATGACTAGATCTTTGATTAGTCCTAGACACCTGACTTTGCTAGAATCAAAAGAGAAAAGGTCTTTGTATGGACTGGTCACTTCCAATATTAGTTCCTTCATGACTATCATGGGCATCATATTGTGGGAGGCTCCTGAATCATACATGGCATTGTGTAAGATGGAATTATGAATGTTCAAAATGACATAGAAAGGGGGAGTATCTCCATCAGCGGACTCTTCTACACGAGTTCCAAAAAGGAAAGTGGGATTATCATCTTGGATATTCGAGGAATCTAACATTGCAGAAACTTCTCCTAAAGGCTTCAATATTGTGGAAATTTTGGAATGATATTTAGGATTTTTTAGCAATTCAGTGAGAGGGACAGAGCTTTTTATCTTTGCAATTTCAGCCTCCAGACTGAAAGAAGTCTACCCCTGATCTAAGCTCTTTGGATTATCTTCATTTTTCTCCTTCCCTTTGGTCTCTATTGCATTCGAGGAGGCGTCCTTAGGGGGTGGAATGCTCTTTGGTTTGCTTGTAGAGGCTTTGTTTGTTGCCTCTTTATTTTTTACTACAGGAACATCTATGTTCCTCAAACCAATCTGTCTCTGCACCTCCATGACAGCAACTTGATATCCCCTCTTGAAGTCATTTGTCTCCCCAGCAAGCATCTCTCCTCTTTCAAGACAAGCTTTAACGTGTTCTTCTTTGGTCAGAAAGGTGGGGGGTGGGTCGATGTCTAGCTGATGGATTTCATCTTCAGCTAGATTTTCACCATCCTAATCCACATAATTTTCTTGAAATGGAGGTCTGACAAGTGGATCAGGAGGGATTCTCTGGTCTTTATGCCTGTTATGAGGAATTAGTGGCCTTGTAGCATCCCGATTCATGTTCAGTTGATCTTGATTTTCCCTAGGAGGTGGTATACCATCCATAAAGAGTCTTTCCATCATCTTTTCCATGGTTCTCAGCATTGTGTCTATTCTGGCCTCTTGTGAGCTAGAGGTAGAGGGTCGTTCAGGTTCTTTATATTTTCTTATCTCTCCTTTTTCTCCTTCCTCTCTTCTCCATTCTCCCCCATCTCTTCTCCATTCTCCCTCCTCTCTTCTCTGTTCTCCCTCCTCCTTTCTCCATTCTCCCTCATACATTTTCTTCTTTCTTGCAGCAGTAAGGTTTACCTCCACCTCTATTGCATCTTTCATCATAGCTTCCAAGGAGGCTAATCTCCTTTCACTTAGCCACAAGGTAAACTCAATATCAAAGGATTCATCATAGTGGAGTTGGGTAGAAATAATGGGAGGTTTGAACTAGGCAGGGATGGCATTGTATATCTTCATAAACCTGTCAGAAAAATCTTGGACATATTCTCTCTCCTTTTTCCTCATGGAGTGGTATTGGGACAGATATAGCTTAGGTTTCTTCTAGTCTACCCATTTTTCCCTGAAGGATTCTTCAAAGGCTCTATAGTTTAGGATGGAGTGGTCTGGAAGGTTTGTGAACCATCTTCTAGCCTCCCTAGCAAGACACTGGGAAAAGAGTCTGACTTTCACATCATCATAGTCTACCTCCAAATATTTCTAGTCTGAAAACCACTCCAAGCGTTCTTCAACTGAGTATCCCCTCTCCCCATTAAATTGTCTGATTCTTTGGCTATAAAGCAGGGGAAGATTGTGAAGAACGGCAGGGAGTTGTAAAGGGGCATACCTAGCCATCCCTGGGGGTACAGTGGGGCTTCCAAGAAGGATAGAAGGTGGTATGGCAGACAAAATTAGTGTGTTGTGAGGAACTGCGAGGCTGTGAGGAACTACAGGGCTATGAGGAACTACAGAGTTGTGAGGAACTACAGAGCTATGGGGGGTTTTGAGGCTAGAAGATGAAGGTTGATTCATCTTTGAAGCAGTGGGAGACAAAAATGTGGCAGCAGGTTGCCTTATGACAGTGGAATTTAGTAGGGTTGAATCAGCAGTAAGTGTAGGGCACTCTAGGTCTGGCAGGTGTTTGAAATCCTCGCCTAGAGGCTCTGAGGTCAGGGGTGACCAGGAAATGCGAGGAAAATCAAACACAGAGGCATCAGAAACCAAGTCAAAGAGGTTGGACTTAGATTTAGTTCTAGGGAAGGTTAGTCCAAACTCCTCATTGCAATGTTTAGATATATCACTAGCATAAATAGCACCTTCAATGGGGAAGGAAATATTTCTAACTAACCTTTGCAGCCTATTGGCATTTCAGATCATAATTTTTGGATCAAAGATTTCTTGGATTATGCATCAGGTTTTCTCCTTGTGTGGGTTCTTTTGGCCGCCAATATTTCCCAATGGAGTCACCTTCAAAATTTGTGTGGATTCGCCAGAGCATGTACAACCAGTATGTGTCTATGACCGGCTGCTCAACTAGGTCGCAGAGCTAAACAATGTCATTTCCCAAGGAGATAATTAGTCCCTAGGAACGGCGCCATATATAATATATATTTATACATATACTATGAATATATATATTTGACTGAACATAATAGCCACGTTGCCTCATATTTCATAGGAAAATCACCACTCATTATTGTTGTAAGGCCCTTGAAGATTTACAGGTTGTGACTCCATTTCCCAACGGTTTTTCTTGTCTGTCTATTTTACCATCTTTAAAATATGCAAATATCTTGTTACTATAAAAAATATAGCCTTATGCATGCTTGTTTAAAGCCAAATGTATATGTGAATGACCCTGTGACAAGAGAGAGCCCTCTTTGACTATATTGGCTAGAATATAGTCTAAAGATTGGTTTGAAATGGTTACCCCTTGTGACTTCTTCATCCAATCAAGTAGAGATGACTCAAACCCTAGTCTTAGATAGAACTATTGACTTGGTAAGACCAATAGATCCAAAAGTTGGCAGAAATGACTCACCTCGACTACTACAACAACAATCCAAGGTACATCATTGTCCTAAAATGATTGATAGACACCAGTACCCAAAAAAACACAAGCACTCAAACCAATTAGCCAAGAAAGGACCTAACACATTTACAAAAGAAGAATCATACCTAACTTACTCAAAAACACTTGACTTAACAAGCAAAAAGTGAAATGCACATGCCCACGGCAACAGTACTAAGCTAAAGAAGAACCCTTAAAGGCACCTCAGAAATCAGAAAGCAAAGGACAAGCAAAACCCTAACAGTCTGACCTATACCTACAGGAACTCACGACTGTCACCAAGACAACCCGTGAATCATCCGCGAATGTATATACAGTCAACCCACGAATACAACAAAGCACTCGTGACTGTATCTATTAGCAACCCGCGAATACAGTCAAAAATTTTCAAAAAAGAAAAGAAATGACCAAAGGATTATGAACCTCTAACACTGAAAAATGAGGGTAAAAACCAAGCAAAACACTTACAGGATCGAACAGAGCAAAACTGGAAAGGAAACCAAAGGAATGGACCCAAAACAGGTTGGACTCCCGAGCGGAGTCGCCAATTTTGTTATTCAGGGAAATTCCTACCTTGTGACCTAGGTTCTGGGGTCAACAACATACCAAAATTAAACTTGCACACATTTGGCTATCTGAGAATTTGATAGAGAAAAAAGGAAAAAAGTAAGTGTTCCTTGTTTATGAAGGTTGGTCCTAGCTTTCTTCTTCAATCCAAATGCTCCAACAACTTCTAGGGATCTCCGCGCCTGCCAAAGAGATAGACAACTTCCTGCAATATCTTAGATGTTATATATGATATTAATGAAATACTATGATTGCAATAAGACAAAAAAAATAATTTAGAAATCATAACACATAAGAATACTAGTGCACCAATTGGAAGAAAGTCTCTCTTTATTGACAAGCAGTGATGAAAAGATTGCAACTAGTATCTGATACGAGTCCTCCTCTGCTAGCCAAAGAATAAAGTTCTGCTGCTCCAAATCTCCAAGGGTATTCCTCCAACATAACCTTGCTCTCTTAAGATACATCCTTAGCCTCAACCCCTACCCTCTATTTATACTTGATGAATGAGAGGAGTTACGCAGGTTGAGATGGTTGAGGAAGTTGGGAACGTTATGATTATGAGCCCAACTGTCCTTAACTAAACTTGTTTTTAATTTTTTAATTTTTGGCATAGGGTAATCGCGACTGCTAATACTGGCAAGTCGCGATTCACTCATGACTTTGATAAAGGCAACCCACAAATGAAAACTATGCTCATGTAATCGTAAGTTGTATATATAGGTACCTGTGAATGGATCACGGGTTACAATGGCAATAGTCGTGAATGCACCTTAAGCTCTTTACAAAACATAGGCAAGACTGGCAGGATGAAGATGCATTAAGGCACATGCACATCTATAGGGTTTTAGCTACTTCAATCCATTTTGTCCTTTTGCGTACTGACACATTGAGTGTCGGTACTCAGACAGAGAAGTGTCATTTCACTAGATAACATAAATGGTTTCATATTAATAGAGGGATAATTCTATGGTAGTAGGAGCATTACTCCACTGAAAGCGACTATGCAACTCATCAAACTCTTAAGGGATTCGAACAATGGTGAGTATTATGACCAACCACATCACAAATGATGGAAGGGCGATTAGTGCCAACTAGAATATCATGTTTCTTCTTTAGTTGAGCCTAGCTTTGGATACCATAATCATTGCCCCCAATCTTACTATCATTGCCCCAACATGGCTATCATTGTCACCATGTCCTTGGTTCCTATGGTTTCTAGACCTCCTCTTCTTATGCTTGGATAGTTCTTGGTTGTGTAGACATTCATTGGATCAAGAAGGAGGAGAAATGACCAAGTTATCACTAGGTGAAGACAAGGAGTTTGCACTGGATTGGCTTGAGGTAGAAAGCACCCAAAAAGAAAGGCCCAAGAACATGTTGGGAGTGATCAACATAGCCATGATGCAATCACCAAATTTTTCGAAAGGACAAAAAACAAAGGGTTTCTCTAGGGGAGGGTTCTCTTGGTCGACAATGCTTGAAATGCTAATCATTATGGAATATAGTAAGGTGCTTCAAAGGTGTCAATATAGGAGGGTGGGAGTCTTTAGGGAACTTCTAGGAATAATTCAAGTTAAAGGGTCAATAAATTAATCAATTGATTAAGCTTATGGTTCAATTTGTTAACTAGAAAAGATAAATGAACACACCACTATGACATGATAATCAAGCCACAAGCAAGACAATGAGAGAAGGGGCCTTAAAAATGATGATACAAGGGGGCATAAAGGAGAGGTATTATTTGTCTCGTGTCCTACTCCTAATTCCCATGAGCAAGTCACCTAAGAGCCCTCCTGGGACCAACTACTAAGCTACATCTTCACAAGAAATAGCACAAGGGGTGCAATAGTTGTTCAAGTACACACATTCAAGTCAAAATCTGTCAAAACCATGACCAATAACCTTCCTACAAAAATAGAATCCAGTGATCCTCTGGAAGGTCCCCATTAATTAAATGTATGCACTTCTTACTTACTATGAGGGGGAATCGCACATTTCCATAGCTTGACAAAACATTTAATGCCTGTGTTAAACCCACTTTACAAATGACCTTAAGAGTGATAACTTAAAAATCCTATCTTGATCTAAATGTGGATGTTGTTCAGTAAGCTCAGGCACCCCTATGTTTTCCCTACACACACAAATTTTGGTTGGACTTCAAAATTTACAAAAAATAACTTCTTTAAATGGTAGGTTGCTTATCAATCGATTATATGATGTGGTTGATTTTCAGGACATCCACGTGGTGAGTCAACCAAGATGTGTCAATTTAAAATGTCAAATTGTGTATCATTTGGTGTTTCAAGAACTTGCTTTTATAAAAAAATAAACTGAAAGGAAATAACCAAGGGGAAAATATTAAAAAAAATATCCTCTAGAAGGAAAAAAGGAAATCTTGAAATTTATTTATGATTTGTCTAGATTGCTAGAAGCAAAAAGCATACACATCTCATGGAGATGTGCCTCGAAACCAAAAAATAGTTCAAAAAAAAAGAAACCGAAATTTTCTAGATATCAATCACCAAACATATGCAACAAATTCAATGTATTTCAGTACATCCAAAATAGCAAGTGGTGCAACTAAGGAAATGAAACAAGAAAACTCCTAAACTAGTCTTTAGATTCACAACAGTAACAACAAAATCATTTTTAGTCAAATATGATGGTTCAATTACATTTGTTGTTGATTTCGCATAAAAAGTCTTCCATTTCACTCAAAACTGACTTAAATTGCTCTTGCGATGAGGTTTGTGGCAAATCGATTGTAATGTGGGTATGAGCCAAAAAATGGTGTCTATCTCTAATAATGATGAAAGTATTGAGCCAAAAGAAAAGTTGTATCTATGGAGATTTGTGACATGGGTTTTTTCCAAACAAAAGCCTTGTGGTCTAAATATGGAAGGATTAAACACATCAAGACATCAATTTAATAGAAACAATGTCATATCTATATGTACAAACAAAAAATACAAAAATAAATTCACAAGATAAACATCATGTCTTAGCAAGAGCAGGTGGCTTAAGTTGTGATGGACTATGCAAGAGAAACCTAAATTAAACCAATATTTGTTGAAAAGATGAGGGATTGAACAAACAAACCAAAGTAAAAAGACTTGATAACATAAAATAAAAGCCTTCAAGTGGAGTTGCCAATCTAGTATGGTAGGAAGAAAAACAAGGGAAAAATCAAATTACGAGTCTCTTGTGGGTTGGTTTGTTCTCACAAACTAGTAAATGATGATCCTTTCTTTAACTATGCAAATCTTAACAAGAAATTTCACTTGTTCTTCATGCAAAAGGGGAAGAAAGGAGGAGAAGAATACCTCAATCTCCCAACTATTCTTCAAATCCATTGATGATTGCAAATGGATACAATAAATGTCAATGGGTTTTGAATATGCTCATCCGTTGACATACAATCAAACAAGAAAAAACCTTAAGTGAATATGTCAAACTAAACAAAGGTTTGCATGAAATAAGCACAATATCAACCCAACAATCTAAACTCAATACCAAATGAAAGATTGAAGCACACAATCTCTAAAATGGGGCAAGAAAGAATGAGACTATTAAACAAAAATAAATAAAAAACATGATGCCCTAAACACACTCTTTACTCACACCCTCGAAACATTCTTCATTTGGGTTTTCAAGGCTTTAGTATTCCTTCAATGTTTGATGCCCTTATATATATTATTTTGTCTTTCTTTTCTCTCTCCATATCTCATCCTCTCCTTGTGTCTCTCTTCATCCCCTCCTTTTCATCATCCCTTTTTTTCATGGGAAAAGCCTACTACCAATATCCAAATAATTTCCAAGTTCATTTTCCTTTAAAGATCCACAAGTGCTCTCATTACTAGCGTTACATTTCTCTAGGTGCATGTCATTGAATCCTTTTCTCTTTCCCTTTCTTATCCTCTCCTTGTGCCTATTTGCTTCCCCTTCTTTTCCACAACGCTTTTCTTCCATGGGAGAATCTTACTACCAAGATCCTGATATTCCATAATTTTATTTTCCTTTGAAAATCGATAAATGATGTTATAATTGATCTTACATTCCCTAATTGCATCTCAATAAAATAATTGAAAACCATAAATGCTTTCATTCTTTATATTCTTTTCTCCAAGTAAATGTGGCTAAATTAAAAGTGAAAACCAATCAATTCTCTCACCTCTAACAACCCAATTTCCGAGTTGGACATTATTGAATTAAGAGTAAGTTCTATTATATTAGAAGACCTTTGAAAAATATTTAATTAAGTTTGTTAAACTTCATTGCATTGTTAAACATTAGTTATGGTTCTCATTGATTAATGACCATCAAAGTTTATCTACCAAGTGTGTTACTAATTTTCATTTATTAAAAATACAAAGTAAATAATAAGTGATATTAAAATTTGTATTCATTACCTAGAAGAAAACTTAGTAACACTAATAAACAAAGTAAATAATAAATGAATTTAAAATTTGTATTCTTTACCTAGAAGAAAACTTAGTAAGACTTGGTAGCATTTTCAATTTATTTTTAGATCTATTTATAAAATATCTTTCTAATTACATTTCATGTTTATTTTTGGGTATAAACATGTCTTGCAATGGCAAGCTCATGCATGTTTCAGAGGCGTGGTCTTCAACTTAAGAAGGTTGAGATAAAAATTAGATCAACCAACGAAAATTGGAATCTTGCCTTGAATCTATTTATTTACTTGAAACTAACATCGAGTACTACCATGTAATAAACAACTTATTCTTTTCATAAATCGCATCATGAGAGCTTCGTTTCACTTTGAGAGCTCTAATTGACGTTTAACTTCTTGTAGAACCTGTCATGATTTCTAATACCACTGTAGGTTAGGATTAGCAAGTTGTAGAGTGCCATAGCATAGAGTTTGGTTGTTGGGGACAGCCAGGTCCACCCACATGCAGTAACCGTTGTACGCTCCATCCACATTGCCATGTTTGAGATCGATTGAGATTGCACTCACTGGAGATAAAAAAGTACTAAATCTCGATAATCTGAGCAGCAGATCTACTAATGGTTTAAAGTATCATTGTTTAGAGGATGGTTTAAAGTATCATAATTGTTTCCTGGTGAAACCATAAATGCAATTAAATAATTAAATCACAGGACAAAGGAAAAGATAAAGTAAAATGAATAAAATCCAACAAATATATATTAGTGAATTTATAGAGATGTACTGTTGCATTCATTGCAAAATCTTACAAAGATTAGGAAATTTGGAAGATTATTTAGAAATTAAGAAATAAAAAGAACAGAAGAGATATATTTTCACTTTCTGGCAAACAAATATGGAAAACCTCATTAACCCCAAACTAATCTCTTTGTCATTGGCATTGGCGAATGAGTGAGACGAATCAGACTTTCGTTCGACCCTGACTTCCAGACATATTCTCTTTTTTTTGGAACTGTCGCAACATCAGGTATGTTGCCTCTTTTTCACTGTCTCCTCATATTGAGTGTTTATGTTATTCGACATATAATGTCATTGTTTTTATTAATCCTCCTGTAATCTTGTTTTGATGGCATGCAGCTTCATGGTGCCTAGAGTTGGAGTTGTGAGATTTCTATGAAAACTTTCAAAATTCCTCCTGTTATCTTGGTTTGATGGCATGCAGCTTCATAGTGCCTGGAGTTGGAGTTGTGAGATTTTTATGAAAACTCTCGAAATTCCTTGCCCATCATCACCAAAGACTTTTCGAGCAAGTTATTGTGGGTTTTTTTGGGAATAATGAAAATTGGATTATTGATAGTGGAAGCTCGAAGATAAACAAAAAGCGTTTCCTTTCATAGCCATTTTCAAATATTGTCAGTCCTCTTCTTTCTATCTATCCTCTCCTTCTCCAGAGTGGTGAGAGGATTCAGGAAACAGAGTTGAATATAGAATATTTAAGATAGGGTGAGGAGCAAGCCTAGAATTTGACTGTTGTAAGATGTTTTCTTTTCAATTGAAGGCATCTAAACATTGCTGGAAACTCTATGCAGTTCTGTCATCTTCTTAGTGTGACTTTCCAGAGAGCTTTTCGTCTAAAGGTATGGCATATGGCAGAGCCTTTATTTAAAACAAAAATCATGTATGAGTTTTTAAAAGATGGTTGCTGGAAACTCTATGCAGTTCTTTGCTTGAATTGCTTAAGTTTTTTTTTTAACTTTATTATGTTTGTTTTTAAATATAACCAAAATTTCCAGGGTCTAGCAGGCATTGTTGATCAATTCTGTAACTTTTTTTGGTTAAGTTCTTAATTATTGTTTAAGAAATTTTCTGCAGATCATTTTTTTTCGTTGTTCTGGTTCTTCTTTTTTCATATCAGAGTGCTTTCTTAACAGTTTGGACTATTTAATGCTTAGTGTTTTGGCTTTATTTTAGGTAATTTATATGAGCTATGTTTTCAGTGTTTTCAAGATTATATTTACTAATATAATTATAATATGTAATTTATTAATTTAAAAAATATGATATAATTAATTTTTGGTTAGTATTTTGTTATTAGACATGTTATTTTTTAATGTGTATTTTTATACTTACATAATAATTATATAAATAAAATTTACAGAAAAAAATTTATAATAATGAAATTCATATTAAAAAAAATTGCCACTCATATATTTGAAGAGAATGTAAAATGACAGTCATTCATAACACTAAACCGTCATGAAATTTTAGTTTGACGGGTAGAAGAATTATGAAATTCCAGGCCTGATTCTCGCTGTGGTCCACCACACTTGAAGAGAATGGTGGACCACTTGAAATTCCAGGCCACTCATATATTTGAAGAGAATGTAAAATGACAGTCATTCATAACACTAAACCGTCATGAAATTTTAGTTTGACGGGTAGAAGAATTATGAAATTCCAGGCCTGATTCTCGCTGTGGTCCACCACACTTGAATAACAAAGTGTCATACAAAGTTGAAGGACAAGTACAACTCTTGAACATTCTCACTGTGGTCTACCACGCTTGAATGACAAAATGTCATACAAAGTTTAAGGCCAAGTACAAATCTTGAACATATTTTACCAGAAGAGATGCGCCTCAAACTTGAGCCAAAGGAAACCTATACTGTGCGGTGCATGTTTCTCACAATCATCCTAAAATAAAATTGAATTGTTTTCAACCTAGTTTTTAAGTAATCCAAGATATAATTGTAGTAATCCCAATTCTGAAAATATATTTAATAATGTAATTTCAAATTACAAACTTCAAAAGCATAGTGTCCTTGGCCTGTTCTGTGCAATGTCATTCATAGATGATACAATATTCAAACATTAAAAGGAAATTATCCAATCTCATTTCTGGATTTCTTATATTTTGTGAAAAATTTAAATTATTACAACAATGGAAAATGTTTTGAAAGATTACCACTAGTTATTGTTAAGAAATTCCATAGAAGGTTTATTTGAGAAAAACAACAAAATTTTACATAATTTGTATTCTTAAGAAACAAGGTATTCTTGAAAGGTCTCCTTGCATTGCATTGATCACCTTAAAAACTACTATTTCGTGCAGTGCAGAGTTTTCCATAACACTGCTTGGCGCAAAAACAAGGAAATAAAAAGATAATAGTGTAGAGCTCAAGGACAAAATTCAGACCATAGTTAGCCTGAATATTCACTTCACCCCCCACACATGAGATCCAAACCATAGTTGACATGAATATAAAGATAGATCCAAGGATGGGCCTCCAACGGTGCATCCTTTTCATAACATTGCTTGATGCAAAAAATGGAGTACAAAGCCAGTAGTACAGAACTCAGGGATGAAATCCAAATGATGGTTAGCCAGAGTATTGGCTACCTCCCCCAAATATGAGATCCGAATCATATATGACTTGACTATAATCATAGATCCAAGGATGGGCCTCCATAGGTGCACCCTTTTCACAACACTGCTTGGTGCAAAAACAACAAAGTACACAGTTAATCGTATAGAGATCAAGGATGAAATCCAAATTATAGTTAGGCTGAATATTGACTACCTACCCCAAACATGAGATCCAAACCAACAACGATTTGAATATAAGCACAGATCCAACGACAGGTCTCCATGTGTGTATTTGAGGACTGAACCACTCTCATCTTAATACTGTGAAGGAAATACTTTATCAACTTGAAAAGAAAGACAAACGGTAGCAAGAAGTGAATTATAAAAGCATTACGAAACCTACATAAGACCGTGTTCTCATATCACATGCATAACAACCTAACTTATTTTTATGATGTTCTAACTTCTAAGCTCAAAATAAAAGCAAAATGAAATCAACTCTAAAATTCTGAAATGATAATGCACATTCATGACTAAACATGAGGCTTGTTTTTCAATGTTCTAAGCTCAAAAATGAGCCCTGTTTTTGTGTGTTCTGAGATCCAGCACTTTATATTTAACAAGCAAACCACCCAAGACCAATTTACAATACCTGCATGAGCCTTGAAAAACAGGGATGCTCACACCCACAACTGTGTTCTTCAAGTTTTCATTCACCAAAACTTCCCATCAATTACCAAAAGAGACAAAATGCATTAACATGTACAAAACCTATTCCATAGGCACTGCAATGTGTCAGGTGTCAATAGCATGCCAAGAACTGAAATGTTTGGAACCCAAAAATCCCTTTCATCAATCTCCATGATTTGAAATGACTGTCCTACTGCCCTTCATCTTGATTTTCTTCCGCATCTTCCTCGTCATCTTCTTCTGCAATTCTTGTCAATTCTTCTTGAATTAGAGATTTCATGTGAGCTTTCTTCTCCCTAAAATCCTGGTTAAAGCGCTCCCCTGCAAGTCATGAATCATGACAACAATTTCATCTTCACTTAAAATCAGAGTTTTCAAGAAACACCCAGACTAAAATGACAGAGGACAATTAAAACATGATGTTAATCATACCCAAACGGTTGACAATATCAGAGAGAGTTGCCTGCACAAGAGATGCCATTATTAATATACAAACTTAAATCATGCTACCTTTTCCTAGTATAGATGCGTGTGCCATAAGAAAAATTGTAATAACATAACCTTGAAAGTGAAGAACAGAAAATAAATAAGGAAGCTTCCCAACTTGGTTCTAAACTCACAGTTTCGAAATCCACTTCATTAAGAAACTCTCTAATTGCGGAACAGAGCTCTTCGTCAGTAGGATATGACAGAGTTGCTTTTCCCCTGGACTTCTTTTTTCCTTCTACAGGAAGTTTCATCAACAAAAGAGTTTCTTTAGTTCAGAATCTGAGAACATTTGTTGTGTGGTCAGGTTTCAAGATGAAGACACATTACATCTCCATTTGGTGAGGATACATAGAGGTTCATTGAATGCATTACAACACTAAACAGCTGGAAGTTTTTAAAAAACAGCTTTGACCCTCGCAAAAACATGAGATTTTACCTGCTATTTCAGCTGTCTGCTTCTTCCGTTGCCTCTTGCCACGAGTAGCCTCAAATTCATATGGTGTATTCAATTCTTTGCCACTTGTCTTTATATCCATGGAAGGAGTGTCGAGGCTAACTGAAATAGCATTCTCTGTATCAATAAAATCATCGCCCTGCTGCTTTGCAATACGTTTAGAATGGCTTTTCAGAGGTTTCCTGCCAAGGATTCTATTGGAATCCTCTTCCGCGACTACAGCCTTCCCAGTATTAACACTCTTGTCTTGTTTATCAGTATGCTTGGATGTGCCCCTTGGACCTTTCTTAAGTGTTAGTTTATCCTCAGCTTCAACTTTATCCTTCTCTGCAAACTCTTCAGTTTTGATTCTCTTGGATTTCTTAGAAGTAGAAATTGGAGAGCTTATCACAGCTTTCTCAGGAATTTGTTTACCTGTTGTTTCATCTTCTCTCCTCATATTCTCTTCATTTAGGATTCTCTTTGATCCTTTCTTTGGTGACCCCTTTATACTTTTTCTTTTGGAAATATGACTTGCATCATCTTTGTTTCCTTCTGCGGTATCCTCATCAGTAATTTCTTTCTGTGGCTCCTCACCAGACTTATCTTCCCCTGTCTGTACATTTTTTTTCTCACCTTCTTCCTCATTTTTATCGCATTCCTTGTTCATTTCCTCCACTTCAAAAGACTCACCATCATTTTTCTGCCTCTGAAACAATGTTACAAAATTGTAAAATAGAAAAACATGGCCATTTAAATTCCTCCCAAATAACTACAAATCAAAAGAAATGAATGTCTTGAGAATCAAACGTAACTGACACCAGAATGGTACTGAGAACGCAGTTCAACAATTCTTATAATTTAAATTTAATGATAATAATTAAGATAAGTCATCACAGCTAAATGCGTGTCTTCAAGAAAAACAAACTCCAAAATCATAAAAGAAACACATAAACCTCAAAAATACTTTTGCTTTGTTTTTCAGTCATCTCTGTGTTCATTTTGGTGCCTGTGATATGGTCCATCAAATGTGGCTGAAGAGTCTTGTTTTTGCATGAATTTAATACTGTGTTCTATTCTCTGCTTAAGTCCATATGATGTGTATTTTCTCTCTGTTTATCACTACATATCTGTGCATTGATGCACAGCTATTTTGCAAGAGAACAACTATCTGTCTATTTTGCAGAGAAGGCATGCACGAGCAGTATTAGGAGTGATAATGTTTTCATCCATCAAGTGGATTGATATATTTATGAACTTAATGTGAAGCTATAAAGCTGTTCTCTCAGTCATCTCTGTGTTCATTTTGGTGCCTGTGATATGGTCCATCAAATGTGGCTGAAGAGTCTTGTTTTTGCATGAATTTAATACTGTGTTCTATTCTCTGCTTAAGTCCATATGATGTGTATTTTCTCTCTGTTTATCACTACATATCTCTGCATTGATGCACAGCTATTTTGCAAGAGAACATCTATCTGTCTATTTTGTAGAGAAGGCATGCACGAGCAGTATTAGGAGTGATAATGTTTTCATCCATCAAGTGGATTGATATATTTATGAACTTAATGTGAAGCTATAAAGCTGTTCTTTCAGTCATCTCTGTGTTCATTTTGGTGCCTGTGATATGGTCCATCAAATGTGGCTGAAGAGTCTTGTTTTTGCATGAATTTAATACTGTGTTCTATTCTCTGCTTAAGTCCATATGATGTGTATTTTCTCTCTGTTTATCACTACATATCTGTGCATTGATGCACAGCTATTTTGCAAGAGAACATCTATCTGTCTATTTTGCAGAGAAGGCATGCACGAGCAGTATTAGGAGTGATAATGTTTTCATCCATCAAGTGGATTGATATATTTATGAACTTAATGTGAAGCTATAAAGCTGTTCTTATGTATGGTGTAATCCAGTGTTAACAAGCAGGGATGTGCACAGAGAGTTGTGACCGCCCAATCTCCTATTGACCAGTCAGTATATACTATATAGAGAGATGTAGATGATGTGGAGAGTTGGCCATTCTTCATGAGTCTTCCAACCCCTGTAAAGCCCACCCGTTATCCTCTGTAAATATTTGTTGCGATAATGAGAGGTATACTTCACTTTGAGTTTGCTGCTATATGTCACTGCAACTAGTATCTAGAGTACCTGCAGGCTGCAAGTACATAGTTTCCATATGCATTTTTATTCTTCTCATTTAGTTCGATGACACCTTGAACCTTATAACTTGGTGAACTATTGAAGCTTATTAGCTGTGTGAAAAATTCACATAAAACCAAGGAGTGACATCTAGCATCATTGATGGGTCAGAAATTGAGAGAGACAGACAAAGAAAAGAAAATAATGGAATGGAATAGAATTTTATTAAAACCTCCACGACGCCAACTGGCCTATGGAACAAAATAGCTTACATATCATTGAAGCTTTCTTTACAACATTATAAGAAAACTGATATGCTAAGACTAAGAATAAGGAGAACCAGAATTGACAACACACCACAGGCGGTGTCAATGAAATTTTTGCGTTGTTTGTGTGCCCTTTGAGGAGGGTAACCTAGTCGGGTTGTGTTGACTTGCAACATCATGTCTTTTAGGAGCATCATCCTTCATAAGATTTTTTTGTCTTGATGTCTTTTGTGTCCTCTAACTATGATTCTTGGAAGCAATCTAATGGGGTAGGGCAGGCACTAGGGGACCAATGAGAAAGGAGATAAGAACCAAGAGATAAGGAAAGAGAACATGGTAAAAACTACCGAGAGGGAGAGTAGATGGAGTGAGGACAAGGGGCAAACCCAATTAACAAAAATGACTTATGTTATTAGGGTTCTTTTATATTTCGACAAACTCTCTAATGAGCCTAGTGGATTGATGTTAGGCTTTTGCTAAGGTCAGAATTTATCACGGAAATCAAGCACATAAAGAAACCAAGAAATAACTCATAAGAGTTATCGTAATGTATTACATAGATGAGAAAGCAAAAGCTTTCTTATATAGGGTTTATTATGAAGTCGAGTCAATCCACTTTATGAATGTGGGATAGACCAAGAAATACAATAATGTGACATAAAGCCTAAAAACACAAAATAATATAAAGTCGAAAGTGACTTTAGTAAAGCCCAAGTCTAATATCTAATTGACCATTATATAAAGCTAAGTTCTACTTTAACACCCTCCCTTAATGTTCAATCTACTAACTACACCAAGTTTCTCCCGAAATTTTACATGATTTTCAAGACCCAAAGACTTGGTGAAAATGTCTGCAGTTTGGTCTTTCTGTGGGACAGTAATGCAGCTCCACAATTACATCTTCTACAAGTTGTCTGATGAAGTGGCAATGTATCTCAACATGCTTGGTGTGCACATGGAAGACTGGATTCTTGGCTAGTTTTTGCACCACCTGATTGGTAGGGGTGTCAGCTTTATATGCCACATCTTCATATCTAAAAGCATCTTCCTGAGACAAACTACTTCACATGTTCCTTTCACTGCTACTTGATATTTTGCTTCTATCAATGAAAGGGTTGCTTCTTACTGGTCCATTTGACTGCACTTGTGCCAAGGCTGAATACATATCTAGATGCAGATTTTGTCATCCACGCAACGTGCCCAATCTGAATCTGTATATCCACTCAACCTATTGATCTTTGGTTTTATTGTACATGTTATAACACATTATGTGTGGGGTTGTTATGCCCTCATCTTTGCTGAGCAGATCAGGGCTAAGATTATTTTCCTATGTCGTCCTGAATAGGATCACCTCACAAGGCAACTACAAGATTCGTGATAACAAGTACATCTCACAGCAAAGATGATGAGGAGAATGTGGCATTAGCAGCAAAGGGGAAGAAAAAGAAGCTCAAGAAGGGTTCCAAAGGTGGAACCAAGCAACAGGATGGAGAGAAGAAGGACATGAGCAAAGTGAAATGCTTTGCTTGTCAGAAGTTTGGGCACTATGTTGGACAATGCCCAAACAAGAAGAAGAAGAAACGGCAGACGACAGTTTCAGCAGAGATTGATGAGTATGCTGCTAGATTTGAGAGAGTTTTCTCTCTTTGTTGGTGGTTGTGTAGAGAAAGCATCATCCATCACCAGCAGGAACTTTGAGGATCACATGGAGCATCCCATGATTGTTGGGCATTCACTCAGTGCTTCCACTACTTCCTCCACTTGGTACATTGATAGTCAAGCTTCAAGTCACATTACAGGAGATCGAGACATGCTTAGAGTTGAAGGTTGTGTTGGGCGATGATACAGTGGTGAGAGCAGTTGGGCGTGGGACAGTCTGCTTTGACAAGGAGTCCATGGAGCCAATGGTGTTGAGGGATGTCTTGTATGTCAAGGTAGGATCCAAAATGAAAGGGTCGAGTGGATGGAGACTGTGAAAGGTGATGCCAAGGCTAGAAATGAGACAAAATGACCAAGTCTATACCAAACATGGGGAAGGAACCAGTGTGCATACATAAGAGCCTTGCAATAAAGGCAACATGACCAATCCAACAGTAAGCCTATCATAAGAACCAATGAAGCATGGGATCACTCAGCTAGTCACCTAATGTCAAGTCAGACTACTAATATAAATAAAGTAGACAAAACATAACATCAATTTGCAAATACATTATACATGTTCTGCCATATACCTAATGTCGATCTCTGACAATGATAGGCAAGGAGATATATCAGCCATCTGCTCTGCTAAGTGAACCATAGTCTAACTCAATCGTCAATATGGCGTCATGTGGGCTTAGTCCTTGGTTGTTTTTCTATTCAACCAACCTCTTTTTGTAGAACTTCTTCATATGGCATGTTCACCACCTAACCAACTAGGTGGCCAACCATGTACCATGTGCCTTGAAGATGAGAAAGAAGTACCTAACAAAGATTTTCAAACAAGGCAACTCTTCTTCTTATCTTTTCTCCATTAAATTGCCGCACCCCTATAGGGAATATTGTAATGATATGTCAGCATGAAGGTCTAGTTTTTGTATAACTTAGTTGCCTATGACTTTTTCATTAGGGAAGTCCTTTCATAGAGCGTTTTTTCCCTTGGATAATTAAAATTCTATTTTAGTGATTTTAATTATCTGAGTTTTTCACTCAAAATACCTCCAAAGTGGTGAAAGGCATTCTAATGATCGAGTCCACGAGGCGACTAAGGCCTAGGAATGTTCTATGTAACTATGCTAGACACTATTCAGAGTTTTGCGAAATTTCGTTAGGTTTTACCTAGGATTTTTTAATTTTTGGTGATTAAAGAATGTCCCTCAACATAAAAATGTTGTAATAAAAAGAGGGTTAAATGGCATCTAATGCCCACGGGTTGGGGTATGGGTACTCAAAATCAATGGCATGAGTCCCCCTACACCCTTGGGAAAAGTTTGATGTCATTCGGACAGGTCTTGCTAAGGTTTTGGTCATGTTTTCCGAAGTCAGGCAAGGAAATCAAGAAAATTGACAATTAATTAGCAAGGCAAATTTTGGAAAAATGCCTAAAGTCACTTAGAAGAAAAAAATTTAGTTTCTAAGTGTTATGTTATGTTCCTAAGGTGACTTTAGAAGAAAAAAGGGACCCCCATGTGCTGAAATTTAAGGGCTAGTGATGTTTTAATACCAGTAATAAACATAAGTGCATGAACATATAAATTCAGATTCAGAATAGTGCTGCTAAAAATTTGAAGTATAATAAAGCAAGAACATGATTTTCATATCTTTCAACTTAACGCTTTGTTGGTCACTGCGCTAATTTTAACACTCTGCTAGTCACTACGTTGAAGTTGGTCATTGAGACGTTTCACCAAATGTCATATACAGAAAAATTGATACAGCATTAACAAATCATAACCATTATTGGATCCACCTTATACTCGGATATTTCTGAGGTTGATCTTGTCACCGAAGGGACAAGTCAATATAGGAAAACATGTTATGTACCTTGAGAGAGAAAGTTCAAGTAGAAGTAAACAAACCTCAAACTCTTAATCAACAGGTAGAGAGGCTCCAATTAAAAGCACAGACTTGAGTAATTCAGTCATACCCAAAACAATCATGCTAAGGACACAGTCACTCACACAAGAGACACTCGGTCATACTGAGCACAATCATACTCTCTGACAGTCAAGTTGAGAAATCCACAGTCCACACTTGAAGGGTAACCTCACAGTCACTCAGGGTAAGGAACCCAACACACAGAGGTAAAATCCATAAGAACTTACGAACTGAGGTAGACTGTAGAGACAAATCGAGAGGCAAGCTCGTGAGAACTCTCACAGAGATCAATCGCAGAGACGGGTCAGGAGATACAAACTCAATAGAAATCAATCGCAAAGACCGGTCAGGAGGTAAGAACTCACACAGAGATCAATCGCAGAGATCGGTCACGAGGTAAGCACTCATGCAGAGACAAGTCGGGCTAGTAAGCAATCACCCATAAAAGAAAATCGCAAAGGTCATCGTGGACGATTTGCATGTGAAGAAACCAGTGTTATCAGAACCGGACCGGAACCAACAAAACCAACCGATCTGACCGGTTTACAGGGTTGGTCGGTCTGGTCAACAAAAAAAAAACATGAAACCGGATTTTTTTCCAAACCGGGTATGGAACCGGCCAAAACCGGCCAAAATCGGCCGAACCGGCCGGTCTGGACTGGGGACTCATGAAACTCAATTTTATTTTATTTTTTTAATAAAACTTTGTTAATGTACTTTGGAGCCTCCTTGTTAATGTACTTTGGTTCAGAACTTCAAAGATGTATTGCACTAGGTGCTATTTTGGATATTTGCACCCGTATTTGCTATATATATGAGAAACTTTGCATATTTCTGTATTAATGGTTTGGATTCATATGTATGCACATGAATATATATGTTTTTCTACAAAATATGAATATTTTATGTATTTTTTAGTCAGACGGTTTTTTACCCGATTTTTTGCCGGTTCCAGTCCGATTCACATTTTGGGCTTCGCCGGTCCGGTTCTCGATAACATTGGAAGAAACCAGAGATAATCACTATGAAGGAATTCGCGAAGGACAAACAGAGAGAGGTAAGCCTGTGAGAATTCGCGCTGAGGAGTCACAAAGGTCAAGCAAAGATCGCAAAGATAATCCCGTGAATAAGAATGTAGAGATCAAGCAGATAATCCCGTGAATAAAAAACCGCAGAGATCAAGCACGTGAAGGAGTCACGATCATCATCAGAGAAACACGTAGACAAAAATCGCAGAGACAAATTGAGCCCGTGAGAAATCACCGTGAAGGAAACGTGAGGGAAAATCACATATTGAGAAAAGTATATTTCTTTTCTTTATATAGGTTAGGGTAGGTGAATAAGTCAAATATTCAATTTTACTGAGAATAAAAATAAAGTGGTCCACAACTAACAAAAATCATAAAATAATCATAAGGTAAAGTATCCAAGGTCTTTTAACAAATTTAAAATATGATCAAAAGTGAAAAGGTCAAATATAAAGTAACCATAACAATAAATGGTCCAAAATGGTCCTATAGTAAAACCATAAGGTAAAGACACTTAGGATAAAATCCATAAGTCATCATAATCAAAGGTATACCCAGTAAGAGTGTCAGGAGCAAGTAATGTAAAGGACTAAGAGTTAACAAGGGGACCACAACCCACACAACCATAAGATTAAGGTGAACCATAAGGGTGGACAAGCATTCATCAAAGGACCAAAGACTTTGAACTTTTCTCTCTCTAGGTACAATGTTTTATATATACTTTTGTCATCATTGTATAAGGGAAGATCCAAACGGATGGTACGTTCATTTTGTCCTTAACACTGCTCCTAAGGGTTAGGTACTAGGGACATCGTCAAGGGTTGGCCAGTCCCTTGAGAAGCAACCTAGCAATAACCGATTAGGAGAGGGGACATCATTATCTTCCATTCTTAATGAATGGCTTTCAACCCTAGCCTAAGTTTTAGTCTCACACTGAATCATATTGATCAACCCTAAGTTGCATTGAAACGGATACGGATACGAGGAGGGACACAGATACATCAAATTTTCAAAAAAACTGGATACGATACGGCAAGGAAACGGCTCTATATATATAGATAGATAGATAGATAGATAGATAGATAATCTAACTAAAATTTAACATTCATCATTTAAATTTTAAATTAAAACCACATATTAACAATTTAACATATTACATCATATGATAATTCTCATCATCAACAAATATGCAAATTACAAATCAAATTGAGTGGCAACCTATTGTCAACGCATATTCATAATTTAATTGTTCATTCTTCATTGTTTAACTTCAAATGTTGAAAACATAATTATAAATTACATTTACATATTATCATCAAAAATGTCCTCGTCCAGGTGACGATGACCCACATCAACACTAGCACTTTGATTGTCTCTAGAAGTAGAAGCGGGAGCATTGCTGCCATGTCCACTTGACGGTACCTCCTCATCAAATGGATTCATATGAGACATGGCATTCAATGTCATATCCAAGTCAAGCAATTCTGGTTCTATATCCCATTGTTTGGTGGGCCCAAATTTGTATTCATCCTTCTTATGTGACAGAAGGCGAAGGTTGGAATGGACATAAACAAGTTCCTCGGCCTTCTTGGATCCCAATCTGTTTCGCTTCACCGAATGGATGAAGCCATATGTGCTCCAGTTCCTCTCTGTTGATGAGGAACTAGCAACTTGTGACAAGATCTTGATGGCCAATTTTTGGATATTTGGAATTTCCACACCATGGAAGTTCTACCAATTAAGTGGGCTTATTCTGGTCTTGTCCTGCATAGTCTCAATATCTGCACCCAAATTTCAAAGTTCAAAGTTCAAACCCTCGTATCTTAAATGAATTTGAAATGATCTAAGAAAACAATATGAAATAACAATGATTTTGATGCTTAAGATGATAAAGGATCATTACCTGCATCTAGACCCTCAGATCCCACAAAATGTGAAAACTCTTCACGAATCATATCTACAATATCAGGATCTACAAATAGCTTTCTCAAAGCTTTCTTATACCCTTGTGAGACTTCTGGGACATTGTTTGGCAAAGTTCTTTTTGGATCATTTAGCAACTCTACGAAATAATATTTAGGATTCACTGGATAGGACAAAAGGTGTAATGAAGTGGTCATCTTGTTCCACCTTTTGGTCAATATGTCTTTTACTTCTCTGTAAAAGACTTCATTTGGGTCCTGCTCCTTGGCATTGATTACCACTCTTATCTTCTCTACCATGGAGTCAATGCCCTCATACACCTCTCCCAAATTGGGCTTGTCTGTGTCAAACATACGCAGCAAATCCACAATTGGCTTAGTAAATGCCAAGAGGTATTCTACCTTATCCCACCATTCATCATCAACAACCAACCTCTTCACTGCTTGTGCTCTTTCAGTTTGGGATTGCCTCCATTGATTCCAAAGAGAACTGCATACCATAGATTGTAAATATTCTTTCACTTGCATAAGCCTCGTCAAGACTATGATGTAAGAGGCAAAACGAGTCTCTGCAACCTGCAAGTGACAAGATTTCAATAAATTAAAATTTAGAGTCATAAGATTTATGAAACAAACTTTACAAGTTTAAACTTTAAACTTTAGATTTTTGGTACCTTAAGAAGCTCCAACTTCGCAAATTCCCTGTAAATGCCTTGGGACATGTGGTGGTTTGTGATGAAGGCTTGTATTTCCTTTGCCTCCTCAAAAATAAGTCGCATCCACTCAATTTGAGTCCCCATCTTGCTCAACATTAGGTTCAATGAATGAACAGCACAAGGGGTCCAAAAGATGTGTTGATATTTGCCTTCAACAATTAGGCCCGCTGCTCTGCACATTGTTGCATTGTCTGTTATGACCTGGACAACATTTTCTGCCCCCACAAATTCAATTGCTTCAATCAAGATGTTAGCAATGAATTGAGCATCTTTTTGCTGCCCCTCAGAATCCACTGCCTTCAAAAACATTGCCCCTTTAGGACTTTGAGCAATCACATTGACCAAAGGCCTATTCATTTGATCTTTCCATCCATCAAAAATGATGGACACCCCTGATAAGCGCCATGAATGATGAATGGGATTCAATGCACCCTCCAAACGTAGCTTCTCACCTGTCAACAGTGTAGTGCGGATCTTCTCATAACCAGGGCCAACATATCCTATTGGGGCTTTATTAACTTCTCTAATCATCTCTACCCAATAAGGAGATCTCACAAGGTTGAAAGGAAGGCCATTTGCATCAATGCACCGACCTATGGCTTCATCCGATGTGCCTCGAGCATCATTATTAAAACTCTTTTCAAGCGGTCCCAAATTAGACCGCTTGAAGTTCGAACTAAAAGAACTACCAATTTCATGAGAGGGAAATTGAGTCTTTGATGAATATGCCTCCATTCTTGTAGGTTGTTTGAATTGAAAGTTAGCATTCTCATTAGCTTTTGCATGAAGTTTGAAACTTTGAAGTTTTGAACCTAAGTTACGGCCCTCTGTACCTTTAGTCTAACTGTTAACATTTTTAAAATTTAAATTTTAAGAGAGTACTTTGTAAAAAAAAAAGAATACTAACCTGGGCCTTGGAGGTTGGCCACTGGACAGCAATGTTATCGGAACCGGACCGGTCATCGAACCGGCGAAGCCCAAAATGTGAACCAGACCGAAACCAGCAAAAAACCGGGTAAAAAACCGGCTGACTAAAAAATACATAAAATATTCATATTTTGTAAAAAACATATATATATTCATGTGCATACATATGAATCCAGACCATTAATACAAAAATATGCAAAGTTTCTCATATATATAGCAAATATGGGTGCAAATATCCAAAATAGCACCTAGTGCAATACATCTCTGAGGTTCTAAACCAAAGTACATTATCAAAGAGGCTCCAAAAGAAAGGCAGGGTGAATCTATGACACATTATATGTTCATGTCATGTGTGCCCTATACTTGCCTTCATACATGCATTGGTACTATGCATTGTCCCCACTATGCCCAATTCTTGCAATTGTACATCATTAAATGATCTTCCACTTCACCTTTGCATGTTCTCAATGATTCTCTGAGGTTAGTAAAACCATTAGTCCCCTTCACCTTAGGGTATCTACTTCCTTTTTGCCACAGGAAAAAAGCATCTCCTTCATCACCACTTTCATTCATAACATTGGCTTGATACTATTGTGAGATGTCCATCTTCCACTTCTTGCAGTCCCTCTTCAAGTGCCCTGGCTCCTTCACACTATAGTTACACTAACAGCTAAAAAACACGCATATGAAAACACCTTTATCCTATATAATTAGTAAATTACACATGGAGAATTTTTCTAATGAAATTCCTTGAAACTGACTCAACTAGATAATCAATCCTTGGGCTCCTGTTATAAAAGTAAACAGTATGCTTAGTATGATTTCTATAAAATTTCAACTCTATGTGAATAGTGAAACTGCATAAGCTCCTTTTATTGGACTGCACATTATGCCTTCAATTAATTGACTTGAAGTGCATGGTCTTCAATGTTTCTGTTTACTAGAAGCTTTATTTGCAGCTCATGAAATGACACATTGCAGATTGAAGAACATAATGCAATGTTTTATGTGCTTATGTTGTAAACAATTTCATCTTCAGAGCTGCTTCCTGTTGAAATATGTTTCATGGTACACAGATTTGCACTTTTAGTGAACAAAACCCTAACTAAAACTCACTGAACATCTCTGAAATGGTAGACTGTCTAGATTCATAAATCTGGACTGTAAACTTACAAATGCAGTTCTTGCATTAAATGGAAAACACAGAACAGCAAACTGTTATGTGTTAGTTTGCATAAAATTAAGTTTTCTGGAAATTGTAACAGCACGTAGATAGCTGCATTCAATCACACATACTTGGATTACTCAGGAAAGAGGAAAGTTATAAAGGCAATAGCTCAACACTAATGTGTCACAGATTCACCCTGCCTTTCTTTTGTAGATTCACCTAATGCAATACATCTCTGAGGTTCTGAACCAAAGTACATTAACAAAGAGGCTCCAAAGTACATCAGCAAAATTTTATTTTCTGGTTTTTTTTAAAAAAAATTGAGTTTCCTGAGTCCCCAGTCCAGACCGGCCGGTTTCGGCCGGTTTTGGCCGATTCTGGCCGGTTCCATACCCGGTCTAGAAAAAAATCCGGTTTTTTCAAAAAAAATTGCTAACCGGACCGGCCAACCC
Source organism: Pseudotsuga menziesii (assembly GCA_001517045.1). Taxonomy (NCBI): domain Eukaryota; kingdom Viridiplantae; phylum Streptophyta; class Pinopsida; order Pinales; family Pinaceae; genus Pseudotsuga; species Pseudotsuga menziesii. Next base: position 320,701 of record LPNX011056703.1, read on the forward strand.
TGTAAACCGGTCAGACCGGCCGATTTTGCCGGTTCCGGTCCGGTTCCGATAACACTGCTGGACAGTGGAACCGTGAAACGGTGAATGCCAACAATTTTTGTCTGCCTCTGCTCCAACAACTTCACCGTAACTGTAAACGACCACTGCTCACTACTGCTCACTGCTAAAGCCTGTTGATGAACTCAGGAGAAGCATCGCTCAATGTTGAAGCCTTCACGCTGATGAGTTCGGGAGAAGGACCGCTCAGTGTTGAACCCTTCACGCTGATGAGTTCGGAAGAAGGACCACTTAGTGTTGAACCCTTCACGCTGATGAACTGGAGAGAACGACCGCTCAATGCTGAAGCCTGCTGCCTGAATCGTTGATGAACTCCATCATCGGGTGTGTCGAGACTTGAGAGAGGAAACCGTTAACAACTGTCGAGACTGCGCCTCCGAGAGAGTAAATGTAACTTTGTTGTGGTCGCGCGGTAGGTTAAAACTTAAAATAATAAAATCGTGTTTTTAATTGACAGTCGGGCAGGTTTTGTTTTTTATGCGTTGTTTCCGGGTTGTGATGATACGAATCAGATCCAGCAGGATCTGTATCCAATTTCCATGATCAGTATCCATATATCGGCGATCCGTATTCGTATATCACCGATCCGTATCCGTATTTTTTGATCCGTTTCCATGGCGTATCACAGTCGTATCCCCTCCATATCCGTATCTGAAACGAGGATCGACGTTTCAGGAGGGAGGCAGGGTTGTTTCCGGTAACTTAGGATCAACCCCTGGACCCTGACCGGGTCCTCCATTCTCTTGAAGAATGGTTCTCAGTACTAAGCTGAGTTTCAGTCTCACAATGAAAGTTGATCAAGTACCTGTAAGACTTTCTTGGACATCGTGTCCCTGGTTTGAGACCAGAATATGTCTCTGCCTCTATCTGTAGGATCTACTTGGACATCGCGTCCCTAGTCCCAGACCAGAATACCCTAGAAGCACATAGGGGCCCTAGCCACATGCTAGGGGCTTTGCCATGGCATCAACCTGCTTGGTCCTAGACCAAGAACCCCAAGATACTACTGGAGGCCCTGGGGTACCTTCAAGGGTCTTACTCTGTCCTAGTTAACTGACTAGGGTGCCATCCTCACTAAGAATGGGTCTCGCAGCTGCACAAACTTTAACACCATGCAAGTGTTTCACAAGAATGAAGACGACGTCAAAAGGGGGCGCCCTCTCTACCATGGAAATTGAGATAATTAAAAATAAGACAAAGTAAGTGGTCCCACTTTGGTGGTCCCTCCTTTGGGCCTAGAATGAAGATTAAAAATATTAGAGGGGGCTTTCCCCCGCATTTCTATTTGATTTCTCACCCTAGGAGGTGCCCCCAAGAGAAGTGGTTCCCCTCTTTGAGCTCCCACTCTCTCATTTTGATAAGTGGCTTGCATGCACTTGGGCTCTCTCCTCACTCATTTCCTATTTAAGGAGGCTTCCCCTCCTCATTTGGGTTACACACACACACTCTCTTGCCCATGCTCTCCTTCTTTCTCTTGCTCTCATTCCCTAGCTCTTGCTTTGGCCATTGTAATTTTCAGCCATTTGGCTTTGTTAATCACAAATCTCTGGAGGAATCCGATGTCCTTTGAGCACATTGAGAGTTTGCTTCTATGCTCAAGTAACTACATAAGCTAGGGAGGCCACGGAAGCATACTCATTTGCTTTGGTAAGATTTATGATATTTCTATTCCTTAGATTTTGTGAGTTCTCTTTCTTGAAACTAAAGAAGTTCATCTCTTTTCTAGTTTGAAATTTATGATTTCTTTGCTCATCATTTGGTTCTCACCTCTTTGTAGTTTGGTAGTAAAAATCTTATTAGTTGCACGTTATTTGGATTGAGGAGTGGGATTCCAAGCTTGGATGCCCCATTGCTTCCCTTCTTGAAGAGCCGAGGACAAAATTTTCTCTCACTTTACACATGAATTTCTTAGTTTTAGTTTGTTGAGTTCTTCAAGTTTGAATAAATTTTGTACATATATTGCACTAACATAAATTTTGTACATATATTGCACTAACATACTAACCTCCCCAAAGTGATCTGGGGCATATTTCATCATTTTTTGTTCGCTGGTTTTTAGCAGGTTGGTGACAAAACAGGGAAAAACTCTGTCAAATTTCAGCCATAGAAGAGTTTCAAGGCCACTCCAAAGAAAGAGTTTCAGGGCCATCTCAAGAAAGGAGAAAAACACTGTTTTTCTCACTCTTTTACCCCCTTCTTTAGGCTGAAATTTCAGCCTTTGTAACAAGTCCAAGAGAGTCTTTTGGACTTGATTTCTTGCTTTGCATTTTCGGTTAAATTGAAGTTTCCCTTGTTTGCCATCCTTGCATGCAAAAAAAAGTTGGGCTTGCCCACCTTTGCATAAGCAATTGTGATTGGCGTGGGTTTAAATTAGTTAGAGTTCCATTTTGTTTTATTTTCCTCTTTATTTCTATGATTTGGCTATGCCATCCTTGCAAAATCGTGTCGGCTAGCGTTCTATTTTTGTTATCTTCATTTGCCCACACCTTGCAAGTGATTTGGCTTTGCCATCCTTGCAAAATCGTGTTGGCTTGTCTCTTTCTTTCTTTTATTTTTATTTTCCCACACCTTGCAAGTGATTTTGTTATGCCATCCTTGCAATATCTTGCTAGCTTGCATTGTTCATAATTGTTAAATTCTTCATTTCGTTTAAAATAAACCTTGCCCCAATCTCTGCCCCGTATTCACTCTCCTTGTCGATTGGCCCAACCCTGGGTGACGAGAAAGGGAGAAGATTCGAGTTGGCTAGAATAATAGGCATTTCAATCCATTATTGCAAGATTTAGAAAAGAGGATTAGTTTGTGGAGCTAGAGGGGTAGAGGTTGTTGGGAGCCTCATGGCACTCTATGTCGTCCTGTTGAGCACCCGGCTAGTTCTTGGGACTGATTTGTGAAGCTAGAAGGGAACCTTGTTCTCTCTTCTTGAGCACCCAACAGTTTCTCTCAATTGAGGGATAAGGGTTGGAGGTAAACACATTAGTTAGTTCGTTTATTTTCTCATGCAAACACATTAATCCCCTAAGTTGAAGAAAGACATTAAAATAAATTAAAATATATTGGAGCACTTGCACAACATCACGATCTCTCATTTTATTTGCTATTGCAGTCATCGTTTATTTGGTTAAGTTCTACTTCAAGCTCATCTCATACTCTTTGGTTTGTTTGCTTAAAGTTTTTTACATTTGATGAATGTGGTCTTCTGATTATTGTGGTGAACAAATGATTTAGAGCAATTTGTGCTTTTTGGAAATTTTATTGTAATCTTTGTTTGTGACTCCATAACCCGATTTAGGTAGGCACTGGTTTAGTACTACTATATTTCTCTTGCAGTTATATTTGGTTTACGAATAAAGAAATATTTTTCTGTCATTTGAAATTATTGCATTTTTGCATGATTGATTGCCATAAAGTTTAAATAGATCTAATCATCCTTTAACTCCTAAAACACAACCTTTAAAACATAGGAAGTAGGGACTACCCCCCTTGACCTTTTTACGAGTTGGGTCTAAACGGAGGAGTTGGGAATCGAGGTGACATTGGGTTCTAAACTCATACTTGCCCTCGAGAACACCCCTAGTGGTTGGAAGACTTTTCCATGGTCAAGTGTGTTTTACGCGACAACATGGCCAGCCTTGCCACAATGGTGACAAGCGATGCCTTTATAACTCTATGTGGCATCATCTTCGATGCCTTGACTTTTCTTCTTGGCCCATTTACCTTTTTCCCTCGAAATTGGCGACAAAGGCCTATTCTTAACTCTATCAAACTACTTCTACCGAACTATTTCTTCCATTTGTACTATTGTAAGAGCTTATTTCAAAGCTCATCAAACTTCAGGCCAACACCAATAGAGGTTATGTTCAGAGTCTCAATAAAGCTCTCATAAGCACGTGATAAGCTTTTCAACATAATTACCACCATGTCTTCCCCATCCATCTTGCGCTCAATGGAAACAAGTTGTTATAAGATATCCTTGATCTTGAGTAAATGCTCTTGTAATGAAGCACTCTCATCCCTCGCCATCAAGAACATGTTGTTCAAGAAGAAGGCTTGTCTTTTGTTTTAAGTCTCATGTAAATCTTTCAACTACTTCCATATATCTGCTAAAATCTTCCCAATCTAAACCTCAAAAAGCATAGCATCTTTCACAGACAACTTAAGTAGCATTCATCTTCTTTGTCGCACTCATCAAACTTATCTTGGTCTCTATCCGCAACTATGGGATAGGCATTTGTACCTAGGATGATATTAGCAAAGCACTTGTACTCAAAAATGGCCAACATACTTTGATTTCACGTAATGTAGTTCTTGCCAGAGAACCTCTAGCTCACTTCCAACATGATGTTGGTCAAAAAGGCCGTAATGATAAGTCACAAATGCACTAAAAAATACCGAAACAATGAAAAAATGATGAAAAATATCTAGGAATACCCTTGAATACTAGCTCTAAATCACTGTATCAACCACGTATCGCTAATCAACATGTAGATTTAAATCTACCCACAAAAAGCGCTAAAACGCATATTTTGATGGATCTGCTCAAAAATCAACCTAATAAAGCATAGATCTACCCTTAAACAACAAAAAATACAAAAATCTTTAAAGGTCTGCTTCAAACCGCTCACAAAGACTTGGATCTAAAATAACCACACCTCAACAGTAAAGTTTTCCTTGGATCTGCTAATAAACTGTCAATCAAAGCTGTATAGATCGATTTCTGCTCCCAAAACAAATTTTTGAGTAATATTCATACAATTTCATATGTCGTACAATAGTACCATTCCATACATTTGTAAAATTCCATACAGCTCATACAATTCTATACAATCATAGTATAATGTACAATTTGTACAATTACGTTGCTTCGAAATTTATGATTGAGAAAAAAACACAATACACAAACTTGCAGGTGAAATAAAACAAGGATCACTGAAAGATAGCCATGTACAAGAGACACAAAGATTTTTACCTTGGGAAACCCAGTAGGGAGAAAACCCAACAAACTTTTCTCATAAGAAATCAATCTAATTCAAGTACAATACAAATCATGAAGATGAACCCTAACACCAGAGAGGTTTGCCCTCCTTCACAAAAAACCCTAACAAGGGTTGTGAATCTTCCAAAAGAATAAGGGAATAGGGGAACTCCAAAAATTATGCTTCGTGTTTTTTGCTAGGCCTTCCTTGGAGGTGCACACAAGTGGAGAGAGAAGATGTGTTGAGTAAGTGGGTAAAATAAAGTGTGAGAACACTTTATTTATATTTTTCAATTCACCAAAACTTTCCTCAATGGGGCCGACTTGCTAGTTCAGATCTTCATCTTTTATTTAACTTCAAGTTGACTTGTCTTCTTGTCTTCATTTTCTTCTAGGACTTCTTCAATGGTTTGTCTTGTCTTCTTGGTTATTTCTTTATCATAGAAAAGTTCTCCTCATTGATGTTTATCTCCTCACATGCAAATCAAATTCACACATAGAGCTTTAATGTATATTTGACCATACTCTAAGAAGTCCTCGACACTTCTTAGAGCCAATGTCAAATTCAACATTAGATTAGACTTTGTCTATTATACAAGGGGATAAGATCCCCTATAACATAAACAAGTCAACGCACTCTAATTAGAATAGATCACTCCTTTACAGAGCACTCCCACATTGAGTGATGCATGTGACCTCTAGCCTTATACACATAGTCAATCCAACATGTTGACAACCTAACCAACTAGGTGGCCAACCATGTACCATGTGCCTTGAAGATGAGAAAGAAGTACCTAGTATAGTTTTTTCAAGCAAGGCAGCTCTTATTCTTGTCTTCTCTCCATGAAATTGTTGCACCCCTATGAGGGATATTGTAATGATATGTCAGCATGAAGATCTAGTTTTATATAACTTAGTTGCCTAGAACTTTTTCATTAGGGAAGTCCTTTCATCGAGTGTTTTTTTCCTTGGATAATTAAAATTCTTTTTGAGTGATTTTGATTATCTGAGTTTTCACTCAAAAATACATCCAAAGTGGTGAAAAGCATTCTAATCATTGAGTCCACGGGGCGACTAAGGCCTAGGAATGTTTTATGTAACCTTGCTAGACGCTATCAGAGTCTAGCGGAATTTCGTTAGCTTTTACCAAGGATTTTTTAATTTTTGGTGATTAAAAAATGTCCCTCACCACAAAAATGTTGTAATAAAAAGAGGGTTTGATGGCATCTAATGCCCACGAATTGGGGTATGAGTACTCAAAATCAATGGCATGAGTCCCCCTACACCCTTGGGAAAAGTTTGAAGTCATTCGAACAAGTCTTGCTAAGGTTTTGGTCACATTTGCCAAAGTCAATCAAGGAAAGCAGGAAAATTGGCAATTAATTAGCAAGCCAAATTTTGGAAAAGTGCCTAAAGTCACTTAGAAGGAGAAAATTAAGTTGCTAAGTGTTATATTATGTTCCTAAGGTGACTTTAGAAGAAAAGAAGGCCCCCCATGCAAGTGTTTCACAAGAATGAAGATGTCAGCAAAGAGGGGGGCACCCTCCTCTGTATGGAAATTGAGATAATTAAAAATAAGCCAAAGTGAAGGGTCCCACTTTGGTGGTCCCCCCTTTGGGCCTAGAATGAAGATTAAAAATATTAGAGGGGGGTTTGTTCCACATTTCTATTTGATTTCTCACCCTAGGAGGTGCCCCCAAGAGAAGTGGCTCCCCTCTTTGAGCTCCCACCCTCTCATTTTGACAAGTGGCTTTCATGCACTTGGGCTCTCTCCTCACTCATTTCCTATTTAAGGAGGCTCCTCTCTCCTCTCTTGCACTTGCTCTTGCTTGGGCCATTGTAATTTGTGGTCATTTGGCTTTGTTAATAAAAAATCTTTGAGGAATCTTGTGTCATTTGTTCTCGTTGATAGTTTGCTTCTATGCTCAAGTAACTACATAAGCTAGGGAGGCCACGGAAGCATACTCATTTGCTTTGGTAAGATTTATGGTATTTGTATTCCATAGATTTTGTGAGTTCTCTTTCTTGTAACTAAAGAAGTTCATATTTTTTCTAGTTTGAAATTTATGATTTCTTTGCACATCATTGGTTCTCACCTCTTTGTAGTTGTGTAGTGAAAATTTTATAAGTTGCAAGTTATTTGATTGAAGAGTGGGATTCCAGGGTTGGATGCCCCATTGTTTCACTTCTTGAAGAGCAAAGGACAAGTTTCTCTTCCTTTGCACACAAATTTCAACATTTTAATTTTAGTTTGTTGAGTGGTTTGAAATTGATTTTAACTCTTATATACTCAAGTTCTTTTAAAATTATTCACTTCACAACTTTGTGTAAATTTTGTATATATATTGCACTAACATACTAACTTCTCGACAGTTATTTTGGGCACATTTTATCATTTTTTGTTTGCTAGTTTTAGCAGGTTGGTGACAAAACAAGGCAAAACTCTGTGAAATTTCAGCCAAGAAGGGTGCAAAAGCTATACCTGAAAGGAAGAAATTCAAGGCCATCACAAGAAAGGGGTGAAAACACGGTTTTTCCCACTTCTTTCCTCTTTTTCTTTATGCTGAAATTTCAACCATTGTAACAAGTCCAACAAAGTCTCTTGGACTTGATTTCTTACTTTGCATTTTAAGTTAAATTGAAGTTTCCCATGTTTTCCATCCCTTGCATGCAAAAGAAGTTGGGCTTGCCCACCTTTGCATAAGCAATTGTAGATTGACTTGGCGTTTAGCTTAGTTAGAATTTATTTTATTTTTTCTTTTATTTTGCCCACGCCTTGCAAGTGATTTGGCTATGCCATCCTTGCAAAATCGTGCCAACTAGCATTCTATTTTATTTCAATTTTATTTTTCCCACACCTTGCAAGTGAGCTTCCCAAGCCACCCTTGCAATATCGTGATGGCTTGCATTGTTAATAATTGTTAAATTCTTATTTTTGTTTAAAATAAACCTTGCCCCAATTTTCGCCTCGTATTCACTCCCCTTGCCAGTTGGTCCGACCCTGGGTAACATGAAAGGGAGAAAATTAGAGTTGGCTAGAATAATAGGCATTTCAATCTATTATTGCAAGATTGAGAAAAGAGGATTAGTGTGTGGAGCTAGAGGATTAGAGGTCGTTGGGGGCGTCATGGCACTCTGTGTCCTCCTGTTGATCACCCGGCTAGTTGTTGGGACTGACTTGTGGAGCTAGTAGGATGCCTTGTGCTCTCTTGTTGAGCACCCAATAGTTTCTCTCAGTTGAGGGATAAGGGTTGGAGGTAGACACATTAGTTAGTTCGTTTATTTGCTCATGCAAACACATTAATCCCCTAAGTTGAAGAAAAACCTTAAAATAAATTAAGGTCTATTGGACCATTTGCACAACATCACGATCTTTCATTTTATTTACTATTGCAGTCATCATTTATTTGGTTCAGTTCAACTTCAAGCTCATCTCGTACACTTCAGTTCATTTGCTTAAAGTATTTTACAATTGATAAATGTGGTCTTTTGATTATTGTAGCGAACGGATGATTTAGAGCAATTTGTGCATTTTGGCAATTTCAATGTAATCTTTGTTTGTGACTCCATAGCCCGATTCAGGAAGGCATTGGTTTAGTAATACTATGTTTCTCTTGCAATTATATTTGGTTTACGAATAAAGAAAGATTTCTCTGTCATTTGAAATTATTGCATTTCTGCATGATTGGTTGCCATAAAGTTTAAATTAATCTAATCATCTTTTGACTTCTAAAATACAACCTTTGAAACATAGTAAATAGGGACTACCCCCCTTGACCTTTTTAGGAGTTGGGTCTAAACGGAGGAGTTAGGAATCGAGGTGACATTGGGCTCTAAACTCATAGTTTCCCTCAGGAACACACCTAGTGGTTGAAAGACTTTTCAACAGTCAAGTGCGTTTTAGATGGCAACACAACATATGACTAGTCAAAGGCTAAGCATCCAAGCCTCAATACACATAGTCAATATTACACATGACTAATAAGGGCTACAACGAGACCATTTTCTACCAACCATTGGTCAATATTACACATTACCATTCTGGGAGACTGATCTACAGAATGTTTGTCCGATGTTGAAATTATGGAGAAACATCAATAGTTTATCTAATTAGATCAGAGTGAATTGTACGACAATCAAATTTGTACATTGGTGGTACGACCACTCTACATCACAACAAACTTCAAAACTTGTGGCTGTACGAATGAATGCACATGGCACTATAGGGCTGAAGTTGGGAATTTACAGAATGCAAGTCATATTATACAACATTGATGGTTGTAAAAAACGACAATTAGAGGGCAATATGAAATTCACACATAGTTGGCCAAATCAATGGCTCTAATACCAAATGTAGTGGACAGTTCCAATTCACTATTAAATTTACAAAAGGTTTCTACAATGTATAAGAATATACTAAATAATGAATCATTGATAGAATAATAGATGCTTACAATGAGCCTCATGACTATATACTTATATATATTGACTAGTCTCCAGGCGAAGGGTTAAGTACCCTTTAACTTTTCATGAATGTATTTAACATTTATTATTATTGTTGTTATTTTTATCATTATCTTTATATTATACTAGTTGCATTGGGCAAACAAACAACATATTTAATATTTTACCTTCCAAAGTTCAAATGGTTCATGTAGAGTTACCTCATGCTTTGCTTTTCCTACTAGTTACCTCATACTGTACGAGGGTTACACTTGTGATTTTAATCACAAAGATCAAGTTATAGGTTGATTCATTGGATGGATTGGGGTACATGTCAGCTTTCTCCTAGGGTTGTTCATCTCCTTTGATGGACTAGATGATGGTAGCTACTGAATGTGATCTCTCCATGATGTTTATGATCTTGGAATTCTTTTATTGATATTGGCATGCTTGATCTTGGTATTCTTTTGTGCATTTATGGAATGGGAACCCATCAACTTAGTGTCTCCATATTTTTTAAAATGTCAATAATTGCTCCTTGATGAAGAATTGCTGATGGGGTGTTTTGTCACACAAGAAACAGGGAAAATGTTAAATGTTTTAACATATAAGTTAGAATATAACGAGGCTGCTTTTACTGCTATTATACTGCTGTAAAAGAACATTTCAGAATTGGTCATTGGCAGAGAAGTTACCCTAGAAGGGGCTTAAACTTACCTAATTGTCTGGTATCTTTTCTCATTGAATTGTCATGAAGTGTGGAAGTGTTTGAAGTGAATTATTGTAATCTTTAAACTACTTTTTACACTTTAATTTACAGCAGTCCAAAGGCTGAAAATTCCAGATCAAGATTTGGTTCCAGGAAGAACATGAAATTTCATTTTTACATTAATTGTCTGAATGTATGAAATTTCAACGCAATAAACCCCCTCCAATCAAGATGTTTCAACATAACTTAAATGAATGCCTAGAGACAAGGCACACAATCTCTAAGGTGCAAAGCTCTAGGAGTAAACACAAAGATGAACATGTGTACCAAGTGAACAACTCTCACTATAATGCCTCAACACCCACAACGTGATAAAGAGATACTGTCTCAAGGGAAGCCTCTAGAAAAGCTTGCATAGGTGATATTCAAGCGTTAAATCAAATCAACTGTAAACCTCTGTCATGTATGATGCAGATGCCACATAGATGATAATCAATGATGCACATGCATCCAAATAGCAACACAATAACTCTGAGACCAATATACTCCACACACACAACCTGCTTGGGCAAAGTCTTCAAACTGGTACAGTGCCTCATAAAATCTGAGGTGTAACAGGTTCCACACCTAATCAAGCAACCGACTCCCTGCAATGTGTGCATGCAATGGGTTTGTCATCATGCCAATTAAGATAACAACATACTGGGTAAGGGTGCCATTTGTCCAAATTGAGTCATCCATATGTCCACAAAACATTGCCAAGGGACTAGCGCTGGGTAAAAATACTTTTGGAGTAACCCTAAAAGCTAGCAGGTCATCCATTCAGGAGCATCAGACGTGGGATTGCTTACCATAATTGTCAGAGACCTAATCCTATCATCCGAAGTCCTGTTAAGACCCACAACATCCAGATCTATCTCCGAGGCAGAGTACATCCTCGGATTTATCATGTAGCAACCCCTGTAAATTTCTGGTACAGGTGTTGAACTCCCCCAGAAAGGCCTCATCAAGGGTGGAGTAGTGGAGATGCCAGCATAAAGGTTGAAGAAAGGGTCCCAATCAGACTCCATGTGGAGTATAAAGTGTGATGAAAATGGGGGAAAATAGAAGACATACAACTCCAAGACAACTCCTAGTTCCTACACCCCCATATATCTAGTGAATGATCATGAGAATCTGTAATGTGTATGCATTGCCATATGCAAAGTTGGTATAAGAACTGAAGTTTGTTAATTTTAGATTATTGTGAATATGTTTGTATTGTTATGTCACTGCCGTTTTTTTAATATTCTGAAATTCCATTCCCATCATCCTTTCATATTCTCCAAACAATGCTACTATGATATTCAGAATTCTCACAAGCCATGTCGGATAAATGCATGTTCTAGTATAAAGGTAAAAATCTTTGCAAATCAAATGGGCTTAAATGCAGCAATGTTAAGATATAATGGCATAGCTGAGATGAAAAAACCTTTTGAGCACTCTTTCCAGGTGCTTTCCCTGGAGTCCCACTGCCTGCTCTCTTGCGCCCTTTGCGCTTAAGTTTCTGATTCGTCACACATAAAAATTATGCCACACATAAAAATGAAAAGTATACCATCCCATTTAAAAATAATTAATATTTTGATTGTATGCACTTGTCAATTAGTAGCATACCTGCGGTGTCTCTTCAAGCAAAGTGTCTGTTGTTATGTGAGGAGCCTCAAGAAATTCTATTAGTTTTGCTACCAACTCTTCCTGACAATGAAAATCAACTGTAAATGTGAACAGACATGAAAAAATAATAAAGGACATTAAGTCTGTAGGCTACATTGTTCACCTATAGGTGACAGATGTTAAAAATATTCTGAATTATTATTTCGGATAAACCTGTCCTTGCCTTTTTAGTTGTAGCTTTTGAAACATGAAGATCCAGAACATCGCAGAGATTAGCGAGGCTTTCTTTATGAAATTTCTCAAGTTTCTCCTTCACTTTTGCGTTATTCTGCAGATTCAAATAGAAGCAAGACCAATTTAATTTAGAAGGTAATGTCCACTGTTCACCAGAGTCAAATGGGAAATCAATCAATTTATACATTTGGACTTTAAACAACTGGAATTTATGTAGAGGCTAAGACATAAGTTAAACATACAGATTCTAATCCTAGACACAAGGATTAATCTAAACTACAGCAGTATACATAAATATAACATACATACAGTGCAAAAATCTCAATCAGCCTCACAATGTGAATGAACTCATAAACTTTCATGAAAAACACATCCTTCAATTAGATTAAATATTATAATTAAATTATTGCACGATTCTTATTACTTTATTGAATTCTAGAATGGTATCATTGTTAAAGTGCCTGTAAATTCCACCTCAATGTTTCAACAACCAAAAAAATGCAAAAAACAATACCTTGTTCTCATCCCATACAAAGCCAGAGAACTGCAAAATATTATTTTTCATCTGAGGGACCTGCACCACATAAAAACCTTACAATTAAGGGAAAAAATGCACATGACAGATACATCCAATTATACAGTAGTCGGGTAGATCCCTTTTAATCCAAAAAAGCACTAGACTAGCATAAATAGCATCAGCCACTGCAAGCACAAAAGGACATAGTATAGGACTCCTCAATACATCAAGGAAATTAAATACAGATGAATTGCCACATCTTGTTTCAAATATGACATTTAAAATCTCCTGCAATTCAAAATTTTCAGTAGCAACCAATTCGAGATACAAAAATTATAGACAAAATAACCATCTAGAAAAGAGAGAACTCAGCTAACTCCCTTAAATTTAGATTATTTTTGAGAAAAAAACAAAATAAAAGCACATCGGCAGTTGTAGAATTGTGAGTATCAATAGCTAAACACCTTAGAAACTACTAAAGAAAGCCAGGTCAATGCAACAACAAAAAACAAGCAAGAAATCAGCAGCGAAATTAAACTCAAGGAACAAAAAGTAGAAGAAAAGTTCTCAAACTATGGCATGAAAAGGAAACTCATAAGAATAACATAGTAACATACGCTGCAAGAAAATCGAAGGAAACCAACAGTATCAAACAATAAAAAGGACACACAAAATAAGGCTAATTATGGAACAAGTAGTATAGGATGTCTCAAACCTAAGAACAAATTCATAATACTAAACAACTTTCATACATTCATAAAAAGAACAATGTTGACTGTCATAGAAAGGTCACAAATGATTAATAGCTTCCACTCACCTTTGCACGTTTTCCATAAAGGACTGAATGGAGGTCTTTCATGGTGCTGTCAGCTCTGCTCCTCTTGGACAATTTATATACCACTGCATAATCAAATAAGTCATAATGTTTTCAATATGCTTCATTAATTGACAATTCAGAATCAAGGAATCTAATACAAGAATTCAAATGGAAATTATCTAAAACGGATTCTGACCCAAGACTCCAGAGGCTTGCCTCATCAGGAATAGGAAATAGACTACCCTTGTAAGTGTATGTTTTTCACAAGTTTCAGCCTCAGGTTTAGAAATAAAAATATGTCTCAGTTTATTTGAAGACTCAAAAAATTTAAAGGCTGTAAATAAACATAAATTTCAGACTTATAAACACTGCTGTAACTTCATCTTTTCATGGACAGAAAGTAAATAAAATGCACACCATTCAACACACAGTACTAAGAAATTTTTGGCCAATGGCCCTGGAAAAACCCACAAGGGGAAAACCAGTCAGAGAGAGGGAGAGTTTTATTATTTCTTCTAGCAAAAATCAGACAGTCATTTACAGTCAAAATCCAACTTATCTCAACCAAGGAAAATGACCCAGCAGTCTGTCTCGTTTTCTGTGCTATTGCTGCCTCGATTTCTGTGCAAATCCTTCTTGGAAAATGTGCCTGAAATGACAGCAATATTCTGCCCTCGAAAACTGTGCCAGCACTTCTCAGAATCCATACTGTACAGACTGCATTTAATGCTTCCGTAGGACCTTGATTTCTGTGCCACAAAAAACAGATTACTGCCTCGGGAAATGTGCCTGAGAATCACCTCAAAAAACATGCAGAAAAGTACAGTCCGTACATACTACAGACTGTACAGACCTCGATTTTTGTGTTGTACAGCCTGTGTATGGCCTCGAAATTCATGCAGGGTACAGCCTGTAATTAATGCAGCCAACCTTCTCGATTTCAGTGCCCTGCTTGACCTCAAATCTCGTGCCCTTCAAACTGTACTGTACGGGAGCCTTGGGATGCATGCCAAACCTGAACCTCTCCACCTCGAACCTCGTGCTGTCTGGAAATGCCCAACTCCTCGAAATTCGTGCCTCCTCTCAGCTCTCTCTTCTCTTCACTCTTCTCTCAAGAATGAATGCATTTTGCCTTTCCCTTGCTTTTGTTTGAAACCTTACATAGGTGAGGAAGCATCTAATCCAATGGCTGAGATTAGATTAGATCTACGGATGAGAATAAATGCTCCATTTAATTTCTCATAAAAATTAATTTCCCTCACCCACTTAAATTTATCAAACTTAGACTTTAATCTCTAAAGTCTCATTAAATGCNCCTTTTTAAGTGACCAATGCTAAAGTCACCTAGGGAAACACTTTCCTAGGTACAAAATTAACACTCCCTCTTACCGAAGAAGGTGTTCTGCACCATTCCCAACTTGCCCCTGAAGAAGACAAACTTGCCCCTCCCCAAAGATTTCGTCAGAATGTCTGCTACCTGCTCATCAATGGAAATGTACTGTAAAGATACTGCACCTTTCTGAACATAATCTCGGATGAAATGATACTTGATCTCAATATGCTTTGATCGGTCATGAAATACTGGATTCTCATAGAGTTGGATGCAACTCTGATTGTCACAGTAGATCATCGTAGGCCTCAGCTCCTGACCAAATAAATTCACCAGCAACTTGCGAAGCCACAAAGCCTCGCAGTTGGCCTGACTGGATGCCATATACTCGGCCTCTGCAGGACTCAAAGCAACAGATTTTTGCTTCCGACTAAACCACGACACTGCTGCCGAGCCCAAACTGAAACAACATCCAAAAGTGCTCTTTCGGTCTGCCACACTGCCTGCCCAATCTGAATTTGTGAAGCCAACCAACCTGATCCCATCTGACCTCCTGTAGTCCAGACCAAAATCCACTGTCCTTGCTAGGTATCGCAAAACATGTTTTCCAGCTACCCAATGCACACTCCTAGGCTCAACCATGAACTGACTAGGAGTGTTCACTACAAAACACAAATCTGGACGAGTGTTGACCAAGTACATCAATGAGCTGACGGTATAAAGTAGGATCCACCAACTCTCCCTCAGAAGCATGAAGCTTATTCCAGTTGGTGATCATCAATGTCGACATCAACCTGTAATCCTCCATCCTAAATCTCCTCAAAATATAGACCGCATACTTACCCTGTCCCAGGAAAATATGTCCAAGCTCCTGCCAAACCTCCAACCCCGGAAAATAGTGCATCAACCCAATATATGTCATCTCGTACTCCGTCGCAAGATCTTTCTTACAAGCTGCAATGGGTCTCTCTCCCCCTGTGATAAACAAGTCATCAACATATAGCACAAGAATAAGCGGATCACCTCCAACCATGATGAAGTAGAAATTCAAATTTGCTTCACTCTTCTGAAACCCAATCCTCTGCAAGTAAGAATCGATCATGGAGTACCAAGCTCTAGGAGCTTGCTTCAGCCCATATAAGGCTTTATTCAGCCTGCAAACATGAGACTCTCTCTCATGAATCTCAAAGCCCTGAGGCTGCTCAACATAAATCTCCTCTTGTATGATTCCATTGAGAAATGCGGTCTTCACATCCATCCAATGGATCTTCCAACCCATTTCCACCACAATGGAAATCAAAGCCCTGGTAGAAGTATACCGAGCAACTGACGCAAAAGTCTCATCATAATCAATACCCTCAACATGTGAAAACCCCCGCGCTACAAACCTGGCCTTGTACTTCTCCACACTCCCATCCGCTGCATGCTTTAGCTTGTAAAGCCACCGAGAAGTCACCACTAACTTCCCCTCGAGTCTCAGAACTATCTCCCACACATCGCTCTTCATGATGGAATGGTACTCATCCATCATGGCATCTCGTCAAACATGATGTTGGGAAGCCTCCTCAAAAGTAGAAGGCTCAAAATCGCGTGTACTAGCCACCAACAGCATGCCCAATCTGTCAGGCATCTTGATGGCCCTCACTGACTCCCTGGGTGTCCCAACCTTCAAACCATCCTTCAAGGTCTCCTAAAGCCACTTAGGCTTCTTCTTCCCTGAAGATTATTCCCACACTGGCATGTCCTTATCTGAAGAACTACCAAAGCTAGAAACCCCAGTAACCTGTGAACCAGTAGTTGGTGTACCAACAACTAAAGAACTCTATGATCTTGAAGCTCTGTACGGTGTACCTGTAATCGTAGACCCATCACCTATCCCCGAAGACCCTGTGGGCTAAACAACTGAAATTGGTGAACATGTGCCTGCACTAAGTGATCCTATAACCCCGAAAACCTATGATCTTGACTGCTGCGCTGATGGTACCTGTGTAACTAACTGAGGTGCAGAAACCTGCTGCTCTCCCTGCTCTGACTCTCTCAACTTCTTGAAGGCCCGCTCCTCCTCAAACTTCACATCCCTTCTCACAACTTTCCTCTGAGAAGGAAGGTAAATACAGAAGGCCTTTGAAGTCTCATCATAGCCCACAAAGATGCCCTTCTATGCAGTGGGCTCCAACTTTGTCCTCTTCTCAGAAAGGACATGAGAGTAAGTCAAACTACCAAATATCCGAAAATGGCTAACCTCAGGCTTCTTGCCTGAAAAACACTCCTCAGGTGTCATGTTCCCCACGACACGATGGGGACTCCTGTTATGAAGATATACGGTTGTGCTACAAGCCTCAGCCCAGAGAAAGAAAGGAAGAGACTGGTCATGTAGCATAGCTCCGGCTACTCCAAAAATGGACCTGTTCTTCCTCTCTGTTACTCCATTTTGCTCTGGAGTATACGGAACTGTCAACTCTCTCCTGATACCCTCCTATCTGCAATATCCATCAAACTCCTTGGAGGTATACTCACCCCTGTTATCCGATCTAAGAACTCGGATCTTCCTCCCTGTTTGGTTCTCCACAAGAGCTTTGAACTCTTGGAACCTCTGCAAGACTTCCTCGGACTTCTTGCTCTTCAAAAAGTAGATCTAGGTCTTCCTGGAATGGTCATCAATGAATGTCACATAATACTCGTATCCTCTCAAGGAAACAGAAGACATTGATCCGCACAAATCTAAATGTATCAAGTCAAGGACCCCTGCTGACCTGCTATCACTACTCGGAAAAGCAACCTTGGTCTACTTTCCCAAAGCACACCCCTTGCACACATTAGTCTGCCCTGTGCTGAACTTCGGTAAACCTGTAACCATATGTCTCAAAAAACCCAAAGCTGGATGATGCAAGTGAGCCATCCTCCTATGCCAAAGCTCAAAAAGCTTACTGCTGCTACTATGTGCCAAGGCAAGCTGAAGTTGAAACAAGAGCCTATACAGTTTCCCACATCTAACTCCAATGGCAACTGAAGCAGATGGTCTTGCAGACTTGGGAAACATATGCACATGTCCATCTAGGAAGGACACCCTAAGACCTTGATCCTCAATCATGGAAACTAAAACTAGGTTCTTCTTCAGCCCAAGTACATAAAAATACATCTCTCAACACCATGGGGCTCATGGACTCCCTCTGAAAGGTAATGGTCCCACGCCCAACAGCTCTAACTGCTGACTCATCTCCCAACACCACCTCCACATCCGTCTCTGTCTGTGAAAGCTCGAAGAACATCTCACGAGCACCTGTCATGTGGCTCGAGGCTCCGCTATCAATATACCAAGTGCTGGAAGTAGATGCACTGTAAGAATGGTCTGTCAGCAAGGAAAACTCCCTCTGTCTATCAACATCCACACTTGTGAGAATAGATGCTCTCTCTCTCAATATGCCTAGTGCACAGTGAAAACTCACTCTGAAATCTCGCGGCAAAGTCATCGACCTCCGCTAAAGTTGTTGTCTGCTACTGCTTCTTCTTCTTGTTCGGACACTGCCCAGCATAGTGTCCCATCTTGTGACATGCAAAGCACTTTACAGTGCTCAGATCCTTCTTCTGCCTATCCTGCTGCTTGGCCCCACCCGTTTTGGAACCCTTCTTGTTCTTCTTCCCCTTCACTGTCAAGGCCACATCATCCTCATCCTGCCTACTAGTGGAAGCACTGCACTGCAAGAAACCCCTCTGAGTCTCCTCCTGAACAAAATCATCACAGACCCTGTCCCATGAAGGTAAGTTCTCCCTAGCCACCAAACCCTGTACAAACACAGCCCAAGGTGGAGTCACCCCATTCAAGGTTGTCCGCACTAGCTCAGGACAAGTAACAACCACCCCAACAGCTGCAAGCTCATCTCTCACCTAAGAGATCCTAGTAAGATAAGCCATACAAATCTCTCCTTTGACCATCTTGATATTCTCCAACTTCTCCCTCACAACCATCTTCCTATTCTCATTAGAACTCTGAAACAATCCGGTCAAAGCACTCCACATCTCATGTGCATGATCCTTCGCTGAAATGTGTGGAATAACATGATCTTTAACAGCATCCAAGATAATCCTCATGGCCTTAATATCCTTTTTCACAAAGGCAGTCGCTGCTACTGGATCAATTGTAGCACTGGGAATGACAATGAGGTGAGTTGTAGTATTATTGACTACCTCATCCCACAGCTCATTCTCCTTCAACACAAGCACTATCCGAGTGTTCCATGAGACAAAGTTCCCTGTCCCATCCAACCTATCTTCGGTTCTCAACCCAAAGGAAGTCATTTTTCTCAAAGAACAAGTTTCAGCAAAATGGCACCACTGTCACAAGAGTTTTTCTTAATTCTGGAAATGACTGTTATGTCTGCAAAAATTCAGTTTTCTGCCCCACTCAGCAATGATACCATGTACGTTTTCACAAGTTTCAGCCTCCGGTTTAGAAGTAAAAATATGTCTTAGTTTATTTTACAAACTCAGAAAATTTAAAGGCTGGAAATAAACATAAATTGTAGACTTATAAACACCGCTGTAACTTCATCTTTTCATGGACAGAAAGTAAATAAAATGCACACCATTCAACACAGTACTCAAAAAGCAGTCAAAAAGAGAGAGAGTTTTATTATTTCTTCTAGAAAAAATCAGACAGTCATTTATAGTCAAAATCCAACTTATCTCAACCAAGGAAAATGACCCAACAGTGTGTCTTGTTTTCTGTGATATTGCTGCCTCGATTTCTATGCAAATCCTTCTTGGAAAACGTGCCTGAAATGACAACAATATTCTGCCCTCGAAAACTGTGCCAATACTTCTCAGAATCCGTATTGTACAGACTGCATTTAATGTTGCCGTATGACCTCGATTTTTGTGCCACAAAAAAACATATTACTGCCTCAGGAAATGTGCCTGAGATTCACCCCAAAAAACATGCAGAAAGGTACAGTTCGTACAGACTATACGGACCTCAATTTCTGTGTTGTACGGCCTCAAAATTCGTGCAAGGTATGGCCTGTAATTAATGCAGCCAACCTTCTCGATTTTTGTGCCCTGCTTGACCTCGAATATCGTGCCCTTCAAAACGTACTGTATGGCAGCCTTGGGATGCGTGCCAAATCTGAACCTCTCCACCCTAACTCCTCGAAATTCATGCCTCCTCTCAGCTCTCTCTTCTCTTAACTCTTCTCTCAAGAATGAATGCATTTTGCAATTTCCCTTGCTTTTGTTTGAAACCCTAGGTAGGTGAGGAAGCATCTAATCCAATGGCTGAGATTAGATTAGATATAGGAATGAGAATAAATGCTCCATTTAATTTCTCATAAAAATTAATTTCCCTCGCCCACTTAAATTTATCAAACTTAGACTTTAATCTCTAAAGTCTCATTAAATGCTCCACTTAAGTCATTTAATGCAAGGGTCACTTTATTTCCCTTTTCAAGTCACCAAGGCTAAAGTCACCTAGGGGAACACTTTCCTAGGTAAAAAATTAACAGTAAGCCTGGAGAACTCAGTATATGGCCAATTTCTTTAGTTGCAAATAAATATGTATCTTGCCACTACCGTAGAATCAAGATGTGTTTTAGATATATATGGATAATTTTACACCATAATCCAGGACAGTTAAGCCTGTTAGAGTTCTAACATTCAATAAGTATCATTGAGGAGTCAAATACTTTGTCGCAATATATTTTAATATGTAACCAATGTAATCTGAGATGTTGTAGTTAGGGGTTAGGTGGTTCCGTAGAATCAGAAGTGTTTTAGATATGTATGAATAATTTTACACCATAATCCAGGGCAGTTTATTCTGTTAGAGTGGTAACACTCAATAAGTATCATTGAGGAGTCATCAATACTTTGTTGCATTATATTTATTATGTAACCAATGTAATCTGAGATGTTGTAGTTAGGGGCTAGGTGGTTAAACCGCCTAAGTAACAAGAAGTGCCATAAACATGTCATATACGATGATTTATAGAATGAGAAAAGAATATATTGTTGCGATGTTAATAATAAAGTAAATATTTGTTTTCTCTTACCAACATTGTGTGTAAATGTGTACACCCCAATTTCCTACAACGCCTTTGGGCCTTGAGCAGTTTTCAGAGACATGTTTATGCTGGTATATGGATTCCATTTAGTATTTATTTCCCTGGGCTAAAAAGGTGTTCTAGATACTCTGTTTTTTTCCAGATATTGGTTTTCTATCTCAGAATGACATGGAATCATTAATTCAGCCTTTTGGCTTTCTTTGTAAGAGCTCTTCCAGGAACAGTTGCCTTCTTTCCTTCTTTTCATAAAAAACCTTTAAACTATAACCATTGGATCAGTCATGTATGGTTGTTCTCACATTTGCAATTTCAACATTCAACTATGGATTCAAATCACTGAAGTAAAAAATGATTGCCATCATCTTGAATGCAAAAGTATATCAACATGATAAAATTAGTTTTCATGCATATATTAAGAACAAGCAGCCTAAATGTTCCTCTGTATCCAAGTCTGGCTGGAAATACTCTTTCCTTAGCAAATATCTCATCTTCAAATTAGGAATCCATCCCCATTCCCATTTTACTTTTCTTTATTATAATTGTGGATATGACTTGAAGCCCTAGTCATCTTTGCCATGACATAATTTTCACTGGGGTTAAAAAAAACTCGATGGGCTAGCTCAAGTGGTTGAGTGCTTTGAGATTTATGCAGAAGGTCTCAAGGTCGATTGCTCAAGCTGGTTGCCCCTGTTGGGTCCCTAACTTGATGCCCCTACCGAATCAAGCGTTGTAATCAGCACTGAGAGGTTTGGATTGCATACCATTCACATATGCGTAAAAGTGCTAGGGAGTTTCCGTGTTTTCCTTGGAAAAAAATAATAATATATACATTTCCCTCCTTTCTTTCTCCAGAATTACAATATTATTTAATGTGTTTAAGAGAGACAGTCCTGTTAGGCAAGGTCATTGGAGTACCGAGCAAACAAATATTGTGGACTGAAAAAGGAACAACTTGGGAGAGTTTTGAAGGTACAATTCTTTCCATGCCTAGTCAGCTTGAGGTTTAAAACTTTAAGTGCCGTCTTTAATGAGAATTAACATAGTGTGAGCTTCAATAGAAAAATTGTTAAGCACCACTACAATTCACCAACACAAAGGCACACGTTTTGCAAATGAACATGCATATGCCACTTTCAAACAGCCATAGGTATGCCTCTGCAAGTTGAAGCACACCACATTGAGATATACCTTAGTCATTTCCTTTCGACTATTCACAACCAAAATATCCATCATGCTAATTTATTTTAGAAACTTCAGCCATAACAAAACCTTAGACAAAGACAAATCCTATATGATTGCACGATCCTTTGATGTATTGTTTTCATTCAACTTTTCAATAAACTTGCAATTAAGTTGACTAACACAAGTAATTCTTTCTATAATGCCTCTTCATCCTCGCAATGTTAGTAATAAGTTTTCTTCCCTACATGGTCTGACATATTCACCTCTTTTATTTCCAAAGAGAGATGCATAACCAAAAAGGTTATTATGAATAATTGGCTCCCATATTGAAGAATCGCACCATTATGACATTTATTTATAAATGGGACACCAACACCCATGTAATAATCATCTCATTTCATATATCAATATATTTTATTAATGATTCCTTTGTGAATTTATTGATGTCTTGTCCATTTATTTTATGATAGGGATATGTCATTCGAAGTAGTATTAGAGGTAGGAATCCCTAGCTGCAACAATGGATGAAATCAATAGGAAAACTGCCCACATAATGCTAAAACTCGATTTACTTGTACAACATCAACATCAAGCCGTGGCAAAAGAATATTTGCAAAAATCAAAATAACACCCAATGGCATCCTTGGAAGACCCAATTTCAAATCCCACTAAAACCTAAGAGATGCACGTTAATGATGCAAGAGGGAGTTCTTCGGTTCAAAGAACCTTAGGCAACAAGCAAACCAACATTTACAATAGTATGAATCTATGCATTGATACTCCCACGATCAAGCCAAGCAAAAGCTAGTACAACCAATTCAAACATTGTAAAGAGCCTTATATATCAATTGGAGTTCTAAATGACAAGTATGCTTAAGCATTGAAAACTACGAGTGCTTAAGACCAATGTTGCAAACATCGTTTCAGGGAATATATTATATATCACATAGGCTCTGCAAAGAAATTTATTGGGAATAATGGGGAAATTATCAGCAATTATCAGAAAATGTCGACAAGAAGAAATTTAGACTTGAAGAATTTAAAATATTGGAAAAAATGGCAACCTGAAAAACTCATGAAAAACGGGAAATATCCAGAGAAATCAGAGATATTTGCAACACTGCTTAAGACACTAAGAAAGTGCAGTGGTGGTCCTGAGCTCAATATATACACATTAGACAATTACTAGATTTGGAAATCATGCATGGGCTTGTTGGAGCCATGTTTATAACTATCTATGGTGATCTAGTCTGGAGTTGCACAAACTTTGAAGTATCATAGTTACATATATCAGCGATATATCGTATCGTAGATATCACGATATATTACAAGACATTCACCTTGGCCATATATCGCCCCTAAAAAATCGCCACATATACGACATTTGTTGTTGCAAATGTAACTTCGGAAAATATTCTTTGTATTATTATTATTATAATGTACTTTTGTTATTCCTCCTTTCAAGGATGTTTTCCCTCCGCTCGGAGATGTCATTGATGTAATTGGTCATGTAAGAGTTGAGGTAAAACCTTCGTTGTAAGTCGGGGCAATAGTCCCCAAAAGAACAAGTGTAAAATGTATTTTTGAGTCTCCCTACGAGATGTCGGCCTAGTCAAGTAGAGAAGTCGACCATGTTGAGGTCCTAGGTCACACAACTAAAGAATATAAATAGGGAGGCACTCTCCATCATTTTGATACATAGAAAACACAAGCAAGTTCGTTCCAAAAGAGAGAAAGACAAGTTCGTTGGGGAAGAAGAAGAAGAAGCTACAGAGGTCATCTTATCTTTGGGTTTTCTATCTTTGTCTAACATTGTAATAAGTGATGAATCTATACAGAAGAAGTTGATGGGTTTTCTCCCTTGGGGTTTCCCAGGATAAAATTCTTTGTCTTTCTTTTGTGTTGTGCTTGTCTATCTTTCAGTGATCCTAGTGCATTAGATTAAAGATCTAATATATTAGAATTGAAGTACAAACTCTAACATGGTATCAAAGCCATCCTGAAAGAAGGCACTATGCAGCTGTAGAAACTAGGGCTGCCAAGTTCTAGCACTTTTCTCCACAAACTTTCCAAGAAAAGAGAGCTAAGCTAACGTGCCTGCCTCAAGGAGGCGCATCTTTTGGTGGAGAAAGATTCTAGTTTGAAGAAGTTTCATTTTTTACCTCATCACTACTGACGAGAGAAACTAGGGCATCAAGTTTTTGGAGCTTCTCTCCACAGAATTTGGAAAAGGACATCACTAGGCAACTTGCCTCAAGGAAGCGCATCTTTCTATCTCGACAAAATTTCAAGATTCCAAGTTTGAAAATTTAGGGTTTATCTGTCAAACCCTAGGTCAACCAGGTCACGAAACAGTTTGGTCATCTTAAATTGGTAAGATCTATTTCCTTACTATTTCCATTTGAGGTTCTCATATCAAGATGTTGAATCATACCAAGCTTGAGGATAAGCTTGAAGGGGATGATAGCTTCCGAGCATGGAAGTATAGAATCTCTTATTCTAGAAGAGAATGACTTGGACTAGTATGTCACTAAGGAGGTTCTAAAACCAAAGGGAGATGATGCAAAGGTTACTCACAACAAGAACATGATAAGAGCCAAGAGGATCATTGCAGACTCAATCAAAGGTCATCTCATTCCTCATGTCTCATCATTAAAAAACCCTAAGAAGATGTTTGATGCTTTGATCAAACAATTTAAAGGGAAGAACATCAACCGGAAGATGACCTTAATAAATCAACTCAAGAATGTGAAGATCCAACACTCAGAAACCATCCAGTCTTACTTCCCAAAGGTTTCTCAAATCCATGAGCAACAAGAGTCCATTGAAGAAAATGTCGAAGAATGAGAGATCGTGATGAGTACCTTGAATGGTCTCCCAAGATCATGGGACTTGTTATCACATATATAGTAGCCGGGCTACCATATTCTATTTTTCAGATACAGTGCATTTTTCAGCCAGATCTCTTACATATGAGATGTTGAGATGAGCAGTTTTGACAGATCATTATTTTGTTAGTGGACTATTATACTCTCCCATGTCAAGATTGAGTCTCGGGACACTCAGATTCAAGGACTGATGTAGCCATTTAGTCATTTGCAGAGCAGTTAGTGATGCCCAGATTGGTGTTAGTGTTTTCTCATTGGACAGATGATGGTTTAGATGGATTATTTGCATGGTTATGACTCGGCATTTATTATATTGTGTTATGGTTACCATTGCTCTTATACTCATCTTTGTGACATATACAAGCATTTAGTGTCATGATCTGGCAGTCATAAATATATGGACCTGGATGTATTTGTATTATGTATTAATGTCCCTACTTAGACTTGGAAGTTCCTGATCTATACTCATTGGTTTTACCCTCCTTAGGGAGAATAGAGGTAGTCATTCACACCATACTCTGGCTTGCTAGTGTTGGCTTCATTGTTCATTGTCTCCACCCATCCATTTCCTTCCAGTTTTGTTTTAACCTGACTTACTACTTGACCTGTGGCATGGAGGACCTTTCCCCGCTAGAACCTTTGTTGGACAAACCTCCCTATTTATATTGTGTCTCGGCTCTGAGTTGGTGACAGAACTTGCCTTTGGTGAGTTGGATTGTATGCCTAAATCATTATGGTCTGTTGTCTCGATGTTTGGCACTGTGCAGAACTCCCCCTGGTCAATTGAGATGTTGTTGGCTAAAACTAAAAGATTATGTACTGCTTGTATTGGAAATATTTATATATGCGCCCATGGAAATTGTAAACTCTAGAATGTGTTTCTTAACATATGTGAGTAACGGGCAAAAGCAATGAAATGCTAAAATACCCTGCAAAGGGTATAAGAAAAGGTCCCAAAAGCAATGGTTAGACATATGCTATATCTGAATATTGTTGACCTTATAAATTTGAATGTCCTTGATGAAAGCTGCAATTAGTTGTGCTTTTAAGCGCTGGTGAAATCCCAAAGGGTCATATAGGCCAAAAAAGGCCATGGAAATAAAATTGATGATCTTAATGAACCTGGATCAAACTCGATGTAGACATGATGCCTAAGTTGAATAAGCACTCTCTGAACAACTCAACCATTTGTGAGGCACTGCCATTCCCTGTGTTGTTACTTGTTCGGCATATGGTTATAGTGAGTATTCCCTTTCCATATCCGAAGTGTCACAACGTTGAATTGGTAGTCATCCTTTGTCCTAACCTTGTAAATTTTAGCCTTCACCCTTCACTAGCAAATTGACTACAACCATGAAGTGAGTATAGTCCTAAAAGTCTGGTCTGAGTAATAATAAATAAAACCCTATATATGTATTTGGTTGATGTACCGCAAGTGAGGTGACTGCTACTTGTTATGATTGTTACTTAAATTATTTGTAGAGCATGTCTTAACCTTGTAACACTTGCAGCAGATGGATGACAGTCTGAGTTATATTATTGGTATTTGGTCATTTACAGGTGATTATATTGTCTATTGGATATTGTTGATGATCAGGCAGAGACCTAGAAAGGGTATGAGTATACACCCTAGATGGATTTGGACTCTCTGAATCTAGTGAGATAGCTTATTTTCAGTTCCGGGCACTTGCAAAGATGGTCAGGCTCATTTTACCCTTCTGATGCAATTTTGCTTCACAGGATGATGTGTCTGAGCAGGGAGATGTTTCTATGGGATCTCCTAGGGCGCTGTATGGGGCATAGGGGGTGCAGCGACTTGATTGTACCATAGTACCCCCATCCTAGAGAGCCTAGTGGGCTCAATTGGACAACACAGGCACCTTAGGAGGTTGTTTTGGCAGGTTCACATTTCTCGAGGCAGATTAAAAAATGATTAAATGGCTATGGAAGAAATCGATTTAGGCTACTGAGGCAAGAAAATGACATGGGATGAGTCATGATGATGAGAGTGATGTCCTTCGCACATTCTCCAGCAGTTGCAGCACCGGATTGGGCCCACACCTATTTTTTGGGCATTTTTATATTATTTTCTGGAGCTTTTGGGAGGCTCACGATTTCCTTAAGGAGGCACAAAGTCAAAAAATTAAAATATTATATTGTTTTATTGTGCCATGGGGCACCCAGAGGGAGTTAGTTAACACTCCATGGACCCACCATGTGCTTCATTTATTTCTTGTTGAGTGGGGTACCCTCTTTATGGGTGATCTAGTCCACTTTGGTACTTTATGGTTATATTGATCCATGTATTGTATGTTGAGCTCATCTCAACCATTGATTAGAACATTTATATCTTTTAATCTTAGCCACTCGTTTTGAAAGTGGTTAGGATTTTGGTTCTCTCGTTCCTATTTAAAGGAGAGAGATTCTCATTTGTAAGGGGTCTTTGGCTCTTGGATCTGAATAATAGAAAAACTTTTATTGTGGATATTCTTGGATCTCCTTTGCATCTGATGTTCTTAGATGGTGATTGGAAAGTCTTTTGCTTACTAGCATTCGGGAAATTGTTGTGAGATCTATATTTTTTGGGGGAATCTTTGTCTTGTCTACAGGAGGGCGATTTCAGCTTGGGCATTTTTGCAGGGGGACCTCAACTCGCTTGGATTGTCTTCTTTTTTATCAGGGGGTTTTCATTAGTGCCATTGCGATCTACGATTTTTTCTTGCTATTTTTCTGTAGCATTTAGCTTTTTTCTCATGTTGCAACAAATCTAATATGGTTGACGTTTGTTGTGCAGGAGAGAGGGCGCATTGACTCCTTGGGGCAAAACACTGGACATAGAACTTGCTCAAAGCTTCTCAAATTGATCGAGATAGCAGGGATCATCATCAGTAAGATCTACAGGTTAGTCCCTTACTTCCAGATCTCAATCCATTGACATCTACTTTTCTTCACTTTTATACTGAAAAATACCATAATAATAAAAAACCAAAAAATACTAAAAAACGGACCGTTTGATCTCGAACCAAACCACTGCTGGGTTTTGTAGATCGGGTCATCCTTTAACCATATCACCCTCAACGCCGATCTGAAAGTGGCTGGTTTCCTTAGATCTGAGAAACTGACCTCCCAAACCCTAGCGCTGTCCACCATTTTTCTGACTTTTTCTGTAATCTGATTTTTCCAGCAAAATGCCTTTCGTGGCTTTGTAGATCGGGTCATCCTCTCACCAAATCACCTTCAACGCTGAGCTAGAAGCTGACAATTTGCCCTAGATTTGAGAAACACTGATTTCCCAAACCCTAGCGCTAGCCATCCTACTGCTGGTTTTTCCCGTGATCTGACTTTTTCGGCCAAATACCTTTTTGGGTTTACAAATCGGGCTATTTCCCAGGTGGGTTTCCTCCAACGCTGGGCAGATAGTGACTCCATTCCCTGGATCTGACAGGCACTGATCTCCAACCCTAGCGCTACCCCCTCTTTGGCCTCTTTTTCCAAAGATCTGACTTTTCCCTAGAGACTCAGATACTGTGACATTGTCATATCTTTCATCGAGTCTGTCATTGGGTACTAGATAGCCCCAATCGTATCCTTGCCCTCACTGCATTGGTTACGTTTCCTAAGGCAACGGATATCTTTACCTATTGCTAGTACCTTACCCCTAGATCTAGGTTTTACTTCATAGGTCACATGTGTCCCAGTTTGGATCAAGCCTTACTCTTCCTAAACCATAATCCAAAGCCTTGGTCCACCTAGTGACATCATCCATAGATCTAGGGTTTCCATTTACCTTACACCTTACATACCTCAAATCCATTTGATCTGATCTGGTGTCTAGGTTTGATCTCTCCTGTCGAGAGTAGATCTAGGTCTCCCCCTTTGTTGTCTTGGGCTAAGATAACATAAATTGAAGACTGCCTCGATTGGCGTGACAACCATCCATTTGGGAGTCGAGGCAATGTTGGTTCCACCTCCTAAGTTGCTTGTCCTTTTACCGTCCATCTTGGATCCATCTCACATAGGCAACTACAAGGTTGGTGATAACAGAACTCATTTGGGATATGCGCCAAGAAGAAGCTATCCAAGTTCAGCAAATTGTGGAAGGAATGCACCCAAGAAGAAGCCTAATTAGTGTCAAGAGAAGAAAAGATGGGAGTTGATGATGATCAAGCCCTAACAGCTCATGCAAAGAAGAATAGAAGCAAGAGGGAGGATCACTCTCACAGAAGGCCCAAAAGATTCCAAAAGAATCATGGACCACAAAGGGGCTACTCCAATCTGAGATGTTTCACATGTGATGAGGAAGGCCACTTTACAAAAGATTGTCCTAGAAACAAAGGATCCACTAAGGCCAACAAGAAGAAGAGGTATCATGCACATTCTACTGAAGATGATGAACCAACAAAGACAAGAACGAGAGAAGATTCTTCAAGTGATGAAAAATATGTTTTGGTCTCGGCTCTTACAGGTAACATAACCCATAGAAGCAATGATTGGCTTGTAGATAGTGGAGCTCCCAAGCCATGACAAGGTACAAAGAATCTTTTATCAACCTATCAGAACATGAGTCACCTCACAAGGTGAAACTTGGAGATGCCTACCAGTATCCCATAAAAGGCAATGGAGAAGCCTCTTACAAGTTGGATTCAGGCAAATCAATGAAGATGGAGGATGTCCTCTACGTACCATGTTTGAAGAAAAATCTCCTCTCCATTTCAGCTTTAGATGCTAAGGGATTCTGTGTTTCATTTTTTAATGGCCAAAAGGCAAGACAATAGATGATGCAACAATAATTGGGTAATAAGAGGGAGGCCTGTACAAGTTGAAAGGGCAACCAGAACAAGCCTAGGTTCATGAATCTATGGAACCAAGCAAACTATGGCACCAAAGGCTTGCACATATACACTATAGGGGACTACCAATTGTAAGCAAAGAAGTATCAGGTCTGCCCGAGATGCAAGCAAAACATGAAGGCGTTTGAGAAAGGATGTGCGCAAGGGAAGAATGTATAGAAACCATTTCCTAGCAATGAAAGCAAGGCAAAAGAAATTTTGGTGATAATCCACTCAAACGTATGCGACCCCATGACATCCAACTCCCTAAGCCACACAACTCTCTTCCTAAAGAAGAGATGGGGCAAACAATTAAAAGTAAATAATAGAAAATAACAAGCCCTAGCTCCTCTTCACTTTGTAATGCAAGGGTGGGCAAGCCCTACCTCCTTCGCATGCAAGGGTGGGCAAGCCCTACCTCCTTTACATGCAAGAGATGGCCACAATATGTACCTCAAATATAACTTTGAAAATCAAACAAAGAATCAAGTCCAAGAGACTCTCTTGGACTTGTTACAATGACAAAAATTCTGGCACCTTTAGATAAGGAAAAATGAGAAAGAGAATGAGGATTTGGCCACTTTGAGGCAATGGGTTTTGAAGTGGTCACCTTTGGGAGTTCTTTGCACTATTTTTTGCCCAAATTTTGATAGAGTTTCCGCTTGTAAAACCCTAAACCTGCAAAAACAAGCAGGCAAAAAGTGGTAAAAGATGCCCAAAATCAATTTGGGACACCTTGCATACAAGTGTAAAAATTTGCTCAATATATGTAATAAAAATTATTAAATCAATGGCTTCAAATAGCTTGTAAAATAAAGATTTAAACTAGACTTAAAGATGCAAATAAAGATAAAGAAAAATGCAGAAATTTTTTGAAGTAAGGAGTTAGTGTGCTCTTTGCTCTTCAAATGGTTGAAGAAGTGAGGCATCTAACCAAAAAATCCCACTCTTCAATCCGGATAACCTACAACTTGAAAGATAAGCTAAACAAACACAAAGAGAAGTGAGATTCTCACAATGATTAAAGAAATCAAACTATCCAACCAAGAAATGCTTGACGTTCTTGAATACAAGAGAGAAAAACTCATAAGATCTGCAAAAACTAAGAAGATCATACCAAGGCAAAACACTTTTCCTCTCTGGCCTCACTTGTACTTGAAAAAACTTGAGAAAATGGGAGCAAGTCACCACCAAACAACACAAGATCTCCTCCAAAGCTTTTTATTAAAAATGCCCAATGGCTGGAAATTACAGTAATCTCAAAGAATGAGAGCAAGCAAGAGAGAACAAGGGAGTGAGAGCATGAGAGATTCTCACCCAAATGAGGGGAAGCCTCCTTAAATAGGAAATGAGTGAGGAGAGAGCCCAAGTGCATGCAAGCCACTTGTCAAAATGAGAGAGTGGGAGCTCAAAGAGGAGAACCACTTCTCTTGGGAGCATCTCTTAAGGTGAGAAATCAAATAGAAATGGGGGGGAACCCCTTCTAATACTTTTAAAACACTTGGTAAACTAAAGTCTGTTTGGGTCCTATAGCCCCTTTATTACAAAATTTATGTCTCCATCTCAACCTAGGGAACTAGTAGGTTGGTGAAACATTATTTGCAAGTAGTCTTATTTGAATGGGGACATGACAAATGATAGTCTTGTTTCCTCACTTGTTGCAGATACAAGCACAGAGATTTTGAGAAGACATCCCAAAACAGATATAAGTCTTTTCCAAATTATGCTTTGGGGACAAAGCATTCTTAAGGGGAAGGCAATGTAACAATCCTATAATAATAATAATAATAATAATAAAACAGTAATCATCCAAGGGACATAACCCTTGTGAACAGTAATCAAAGGTGCCCTTTAAGGTTGTATATATACAGGCCCTCTCATTGCACTAAAATCATCTTAGTAACTTACCTATTATTCATTTATTCAATATATGTTTTACTATTGCATATGGATTATTGTATACTGTCTTATTTAGACTGGAAATCCGTTATATGAACCAGCTTGGTTTATATCATCTTGCCTCTTGCTCTACATCATATATAAGCCTCTTAGCCACATTGATATCCCCACTAGATGCACTCTTTACTCACCGTTGCATGTATTGTCATTACAACAGTGCAGATATTATCACATCCATATGCAAATGCCTCTCTCTAGTTTATGGGAAATTTATGCAGATTAATCTTTGTGATTACTTAATTGGTTTTCACATATTCATACACTTTTATCCTACTGAATCAAAACGAAAATGGAAAATGTTAGTTTAGACTCTAGAGTAGGCTACAATTAAATTGAAAAATTTGGATAAGATAACTTTACAAAGGCCATTATGAACTTTAAAGTTAGTGCATAACTCGGAAGGAAAGGTGAAAAGATCAAAGCCTTTGCATTGTCCATCATAAAGGCACGCATTTCGTAGTTTTTAGAGCACACGTGCACCACACAAGACATGCAGAAAGCAAAAAAGAAACTTCACTGAAGTCAATGATTCACATTGCACAATGCCATGTTCCACAATATAAAATTTGTTTTAAAATTGGTTGTTAAAAATAAGGACAAGTACTCAGCCTAAAATTGCTTATTGAAAATAAGGACAATCAATGTTTCTATGCTTAGTTCTACACAACATAATCTATTTTCCGTATGTTGAATATCACTTTGATTGTCGCAAAAGAGTGGCTTAGCGTAATGTCCTCTTCTATTTAGGCATTGAGGACCCACCCACTAACCTATGTGATTCCTATAGGTTCGAGCGGGTACTGACAGTCAAGGAATCAGCCGAAGACTGATGCCATATATAGAAGATCTAGGGCATCAATATTATATCACCATTGGGTCGAAGAGGGCCACCAGAGCCAAAGGCCACCTGCATGCATGACATCCGGGCATTATTTAATATTGCATGCACCCGATTAAGTCTCCATGCGCATGCATGCAAGTCAACTGCAAATTAGAAGATAAAGTGACCTAATTAGGTCAAAAGTTAGGGTTTTCGTAGTTGAAAGTTATAAAAGAAAGATAAAGTGAATGGAGAAGGGACTTATGTGATTATTGATTTGTGGAGTCGAATTGGAGAGCTCGACGAGCTAAGTTGGTGTTGAGGGCATGCTCAGCTAACTGGTGTATTTCGGCAATGAAATCTATCTGCCCTAGTTCATCATCAGGTTGGATCATCCAGGTTCAGCACTAGTTCATCATCAGGTTACATTCAGCAGTTATTTCGGGAGGTTGATTATTCATCCAGTCGAAGAGTTCCACCATCACATCGTGTCACTGTGGTCAGAGACCAAGCAATTCGTTTTCCTATCTACAGGGTTCAGAACTTTCGCATGTTACTTCCATTCATCCTGGAGCACCTCCATTACCCTTCCCCTGGAAGAAGGACCGTTCAGCTTGAGTATCCAGCGAGTTATCATCAGCGCTCCCTTTTTTGGAGGCGCTATTCTGCATGGGCGAATTGATATGAGGCGGCATTCACTTTTTTTGCTAGTGTGCCTCTGTTTCTTCCGCATGCTGCTTCCATCACCATCAGAGGGGTATTATAACCCTAGTGCATATCATTCGGGCTTTCAGCAGCTACTTATTTATTATTCTGGAGCATATACAGTTTGAGAAGAGGGTGCATTCACCTGTGGAGGACAAATTGGTTTATCTCTCTATTCCTCCGGCAAAATCCTTGCATGCTGGGACCATCCTCTTCACCATCAGCTGATCTATATACTGGTATGTACATGCATTGATTTCTCCTATTTTATAGCATCTCAGTATTTTCTAGGGCACAGATCTGCATTCAACTGCATGCATGCAAGATCGAGGTTTGCTTTCCTATTTTATTGAGGCATAAGTCTATTAGCCATCTATAGTAACACATTAAAAGAAAAATACCAGTTTGGGATATTACACTTAGCTTTGAGTTTGTTGAAGGTTCGTAACACCAAGAACCCTCCCAAGCCATATCAATTCACAAGTTGAACTAGCAGCTGCTTTGTACTCTACTTAAGAGGAGGACAGTGCAACAGTAGTTTTCTTCTTACTACCCAATGAAATTACTCCTAAACCCTTGCTGAATGAGTAACCTATGGTGGATTTTCTTTCATCGATGCAACATCCCTTGTATGAATCAATGCACCTAAATAAACCCAACTTGAAGCATCACTCTGCACATATTTAAGTTCATAGTATAATGTCCTATCCTCTTCACATATTCCAATTGCTTTCTACTGAGCCGCTTTAGGACTTGCCATGAATTATTAACATTCATGGCAAGTAGTATAATCATATAATGTCCTCTTCACATATTCCAATTGCTTTCTAGTGAGCCTCTTTAGGACTTGCTATGCATTATAAACCCCTATTGAATGAGTAACCTATGGTGGATTTTCTTTCATCTATGTGACATGCCTAGTATGAATTGGTGTGACTAAACCCAACTTGAAGCATCACTCTAGAGTCTGCACATATTCAAGTTCATGGTATAATGGCCTCTCCCCATATTCCAATTGCTTTCTAGTGAGCCCCTTTAGGACTTTCCATGAATTATAAAACATTCACTAAAACATAGTTGAAATTACACGTAGTGGAAGAATAACTTTACCCTGTGGAAATAATCTGCTCAATTGATTGCATCTTTAAGTAATTGTTAGATATTATAGCTAAAAAAGAAGGATAAGATGGGAATTTGTTGTGTAGGATGAAAAACAAGAGCAAAGCTGAAATTTGTAGGAAGGCAACCATAAGAATGGGCTAGGTTTAAATAAGCCTTGATAAAAGCTTCTTCTCTCCGAAGAGCCAAAGAGGATGAATCGGTTTGAACTGCCCCTGCTAGCCAATGCTACAATGCAAAATATGGATACTTGATAGCTTTCCCAGTTCCCACAAGTAAAGGAAGCAAGATTGCGGTGGTCAGAACCATGGAAATTGAAGGCACCATTAAAAACAAGAACTTTCTTGTGGCTTGCCTTATCATATAAAATTTGACATAAAATCTTGCAGAAGATCTTGGTTCGGTCCTAGGCTCCTAACATGTGCTTTTTGTGCAAGGAAAGCAGGAAAGTGTATTTCACCTCTTTGTTGAATGCCACTTTTCTAGATCTATATGGGATGCTGTGAAAACTCGGGAGGAAAAGGGAATTGGAATGGAGAAAACTTTGAGGTAGCCTTTAAAAAGTGGGTGGATAACAAAGATGTAAGTGAACACCCAGCACTTTCAACTATAGATAAGTAAATTATTGTCCAACAACTAACCACAAAAGTAGGTCAACGGGGCTAAAAGAGCACATCAGTCAAAAGGTACAATGTGGGAGTGTGAAAACATCTCCAGCACTTCCAGCTATAGATAAGTATATTATTGTCCAACAACTGACCAAAAAAGTAGGTCAACGAGACTAAAAGAGCGCATCAATCAAAAGGTACAATGTGGGAGTGTGAAAACATCTCCTATAGAAGTAAGAAACACGGCTAAGCTCTCTAAAAGAGCATGTAAAGCAAAGTATAATGCAGCATAATAAGGAGGATAAGATAAGATATAAGAGACATGATGTAGGCTGAGAGAGAACCCACACATCCCAACCAAGTGATGCCAAAACACATTTGAGGGAGATGTCAAAGTGTTTTGACACTAGTAGCCAAAAAAACAACGACGATCAAAGGGCAGTCTCCTCATTGAGATCATCAATTACAAAGAAATTGTTGATACACATGTGAATGATGTCCTCCAGTGTATGTTTAAGGTTGATGGAGCTTGGCAATATGATACTGGGGGAAGACCCAAGAGTAAGGGAGCCACTCTCCTAACATCCAAGGCCAAGAAGAAGAAGTTATGAATGAATGACAAGCTGCTCTAGATGTAGAGCGTCTGACGTTGAGAAAACCCAGATCTAGTCCCGATATGAGGCTATCAAGATCTAGATTGTATGTCGATGACTATCTAAAGGGCGGATTTTGCACGTCACGAGGTACCTAAGGTCTCGAGTGGCAACTTATCAAGGACCTCAAGGAGGTTGATCTAGGGCCAAAAATTTAAGATCTCATAGAAAGTGCCCTCGATGATCCACTAGGGATGATGGCATCCCACTGCCTCTTGTTGCCCTGACCCATCAAGACAACCTAGAAATAAGAAGTGGTTCGTCTAATAGGATTCAATCTAGACAACAAATGGAGTCATGAATCTATGTTCAACAACCTCTCTAATAAAAAGCGAGACAATGCTCATCAGTCTATCGCAAAAATGTGGTTAGGGAGCCACTTGCCCCTCGAAAAAGGCAACGAAACCACCCTTTAATTTTATGGTATAGGGGAGATATGAAGATAAAAATGTTTCTTGGTCTCTAGCTCTTGAAGGTGACAAAGCATAATCTACACAACCACAAGATGTTGTGATCTATCTCAATCAAGAGTTTATGAGGGTAAACACAAAATTGTCCTAAAGGGATTCAAAGGGCACACTGCCAATGCCTACATGTATATTGAGGACTCATGATCAACCATCCTAGAGATCAAGAAAGTGCTTAGAATAGGAGGCCATCTTGGGGTGAAACCCCTCCAAAGGTGACACCCAAGTGACCTGGAATTACTGACAGTAGATGTCCTCTGTAATCACCTCTTTAGATCCTGCTTAGTTGGTAGGAGGTGTCCAAGAGCACCTAGGGAGTAATTGCAACGGGTGAGCACCTCAGAGAACCAGCAATGCCCCCAGAAAAGAGAAATAATCTCTCCCAGAGGCCAAGTCCCCAATTATATGGATCTTGTGGAGAAACAAGAGACCAATCTGAAAATGGCCTCTAACTAGAAGGGTTGGTCCCCAAACTCTGGTTGCAAAATGGGGTGTGGAATCATATATTTTCGTTAGATGATGCATATGAGCAGGAGGATTTGTACTCTCTTACTCTTAGCCCACCCAACATGCAAGACGCTTAGGCCCCAAATCTTTGAACCAAGGGACAATGGGTTTTACAACGGTATCCATAATATGCATCTTGGACAATATGTCGAGGAAATAATTATGAAAGCACTAGCACTCAAGAAGGGGCAAAGCTCCATGGCACTTATTTATTCAAGA
This sequence comes from Pseudotsuga menziesii, assembly GCA_001517045.1. Classification (NCBI taxonomy): domain Eukaryota; kingdom Viridiplantae; phylum Streptophyta; class Pinopsida; order Pinales; family Pinaceae; genus Pseudotsuga; species Pseudotsuga menziesii. The sequence goes on from LPNX011056703.1 coordinate 357,451, forward strand.
CCCAAAGACCCATCTCAGACTAAAATCGGAATCTCAATCCTGTGAACTAAATCCCCAAGTAAGTGTAAGATATGGTAATCTTAACCTCCTCAACTCCTAAGAAGAAATGGAAGGTTCTGAGAGCATTAACAAAATTGTTGAAGATCATGACCTTCAAATTACCCAGGTTGATTGTCGACTGTAATAGGTCTCAAAACCTCGAAAGGGAAAAAGTAACAAGTCATTAGCAAAGAGAAATAGGGATATCAGTAACTAATGGAGACAACCATCTCCCAAATCCATCTTGGATGTCCTCATGGAGGAAAAACTCCATCTCAACCATCATGTCCCAAAGAGGGTTGATGAAAGGGTGCATCCTTGCTTCACATTGATACTACTACTCGATATGAAATCTTAGATCCCATGTGTTGTGCAAAGATGACCTAAGACTAACTCATAAAGCCTCATGATAGCAATTAGAAGAACCTCAAAGATGCCAATGTCACGAAACTGTTGGAACAAGGCTTCATGTAGAACAATATCAAATGCATTTTGGAAGTCCACAAAGCAACAAAAGTCTTCCAAAGAGCGATGTCAAGCCTCCTTAATGATGGCCTTAAGCGTAAAGATGTGATCAATAGTCTAGTACTCTAGGCATAATTTTTCCTACCCACGAGGCCTAAGAGACCTCTCAAGCTCCTTCAAAAGTTTCAAGTGAATAACTGTGGCATAGAGCTTTACAAAGGTATACTCAAAGCTCTTGTCATTGTTGGGATCCACACTGTCGCCTAATTTAAGGATTAGATGGATGATGTGGTGGAACCAAACCTAAGGGAAACCATAGCAAATGACATGATAAAATAAATCAACAAGATATCAATGAAGGGAGTGGATACCATGTTTGGGGAATTTGGTCAAAAGGTCTTCCTCATCAACTTCCCTACTTGATGTGCTATCAGAGAAACAATACCAAGCAAAGGCGGTGGGGGGGGGGGGGGGGGGGGGGGGACCTACGTTGCAGGGGAGCGCCCTCCTCCCCCTCACCCCTGCTTCGAAAGCTCGCTTCCAAGCGAAACGCTGCCAAAGTGTCCTCAAAGCACACTTTACATTCACTCTAATTCGGGAGCGATTTTGTAGAGCGAGCTCCCATGCAAAAAAAATCGCTCTCTGCACCTGTCCCGAAGCGATTTGGGAGCGATCGAAAGTGTTCGCTCCTTGAACGACCCTTCATTGCTCCGTCGTTCGGGAGCGTTTTTGTAGAGCACACTCCCATGCAAAAAAAATCGCTCCCTGCCCCTGTCCCGAAGCAATGTGGGAACGATCAGGAGCGTTGACGAGAGAAATTCATTTTTGGTCTTTTCGGAAGGGGTTTGCTTGGGATTTAAAGCACCTCCCAACCTCATTTGACTTCATTGTTTCCATTTGATTCATGTTTGCAAGGGTTTGTGGAGCTTGGAGTGAAATTGGAGAAATGGTGAAGAGCTTGGAGAGCAAGAAGGGAGATTGAAGGGTGCCATTTGCAAGATCTTGGAGGGGAGATTAAAGGCTCCCATAGGATTCAACCACCATTGGAGAGCCAAAGAGGTAGGCTTTAAACTCATTCTTTGCTTTTTTTTCCATTTAAACTTGTATTTGTTTATGGCTTGAATGCTTGTAGGTTTTCTTCTCCTACTCTTTCCCATTCCTTCTCCCTCATTTCATTGCAGGAAAAGAGTTATTCTCTAAATATCTACAAGACTACAAACATGGTGATGGGTATGTCAATCACAATGTGGTTTGTCCTTTTGATTCCATTGTTATTATGATGGTGTTAATTGGAAACCGAAGAAGAAATGATGAAGAGGATGAAGAAGTGGGTTGTGGCACATATCAAGGAGAGGTGGGTGAGGAAGAGGAGGATAAGGAAAATGATAGTGGTGATGGTAATGGAAAGAAAACCAAAGACAACCAAACACCCTTGTGGAAATATGTCACAAAGCTTGGAGGAGGGAGAGGGGGTGAACCACAAAATTTACATGCCCCCATTGTGGTGTAACTTACATAGGTTCATATACCCGTGTGAGAAAGCACTTATGTGGGGTTATGCCATGGGGATGAAAACAAGACTATAGGAGTCAAAACTTGTAAACAAGTGCCATCAAATGATAGAGCCAAATATAAGAGGGAAGAGGAGGAAGCACAATACCTATCCAAGAAAGCAAGGGTTAAACAAGATACTGCAAGCTCACATAGAACATTCGGTGCCCAATCCCCATTCACCCATGGCAGTGGATTCTCTCCCTCACATTCGGGGCATAGAACAATATCATATTTCCTTAACCAAGGTGGTAGGGATGACGTGGATGCAAAAGTGTTTCGATTTTTCTATGCATGTAGCATACCATTCAATGTTTTTCACTCACCCTTTTGGCATGAAATGGTTGAAGCCATCCAAAGTACCCCTGCAGGCTACAGGAGCCCCGAGTATGACATAGCTAGAACCGTGGGACTTGACAAAGAAAAAGCCAAGATCCAAAATGCTTTAAGGCAGTTCACAAATTCTTGGAATGAATATGGGGTATCAATTGTATCTGATAGTTGGACAAATGTAAAGGGAAAGCCATTGATAAATATTCTTGGGGTGTCCGCCAGTGGTGCAATCTTCCTTTCATCCCATGACTACTCAGATCGGTTCAAGACCGGCATCAATATTGCAAAAGCCTTAATTAAAACCATTGAATCTATTGGGCCATACAATGTCATCCAAGTCGTTACCAATAATGCTGCTAATTGTAAAGCAGCGGGAGCAATCATTGAGGATAGATACCCCAACATATTTTGGTCTGGGTGTTTGGTTCACATATTGAACCTTTTTATACATGACATTATTAAGATGAAGGAGAATGATTATAAATGGATTGGCTCATTGTACAAGAAAGGCAAGCACATGATAAGATTTATTACTAATCATAGTAATGCCCATCACATTTTCCGCAGTCACTCAAGGTTGGATTTTGAAGCTTGCAAAGACTAGATTTGGTAGTTATTACCTTACCTTCAAGTGCCTTTTGAAGGTAAGGGAGGCATTGGCTAGAATGGTATCAACTTATTCATGGCAGGTTTTGAAAGACAAGGCTACATCCCCATCTGAGAGGCGTGAATTTCAAGAGGTGGAGGACATCGTTCTTGATGGTCAGTTTTGGGTGAGTGTCAGGTATGTGTTGCAATTCACCAAGCCCATTTATAACATGATTCGGTTTGCAAATACTGATCAGCCATTACTTGGGGAGGTGTATGAGAAAATGGATACAATATAGGCCAAATAAAAGATATTGTTGAGCCAAAAGATGCCATCTTGTATGAGCATATTCAAAAGCATGTGGTCAACAGATGGGATAAACTTAATGTTCCACTCCATGCCTTAGCCTATGTCCTTACACCAAAATATTATTCTCCATCTTGGTTGGCCAAACCAGCACCTGGGGGTGGGGTCAGGTGAAAGCCCCACACAGATTCAGAGGTACAAGCTAGAGACAAGTTGGTCCCTGATGAAGAGGATAGTGCCATATTGCCTGCTGAATTGAGCAAATACCTTAGTCAACATGGGGTGTTCGCTAGTTTGCATGCAAACAAAGATCGAGATAGATTGGTTCCTATCGAGTGGCGGAACATGTATGGTTCCGCTACCACACAATTGCATAAATTGGTCGTCAAAGTGCTTTCACAGGTGGTCAACAGTTCTTCTGCAAAGAGGTGTTGGAGCACCTATAGCTTCATCCACAGTGTGAAAAGAAACAACCTTAATGAAAACCGAGCACAAAACTTGGTTTTTGTACACTACAACTTGAGGTTGTTGTCTCATTATTATGAACGTGCCGAAAGTGATCAAAAATATCTCACTTGGGACAAAAACCCGGAGGAGATCGATTTGGAGGATGGAGCCATGGTTTTAGAGCACTTGGATGGTGAACTTTTGGGTGATGATGATGGTGACCGTGTAATAGCAACAGCAACAGAGATGCCACCCCCTCTAGTAGTAGTGTTCGACCTATCCCACCTGTACCAGCTTTTCCTCCAGCTTCACAACCTCCATCCTCTCGTGGGGTCGTGTATCTATTGGACGCAGTTCACGGACACTTCCACCTACTCAGGATGAGGAGGCTAGCAGTGCTCATAAATCACAGGAAAAGAAATTAGAAGCTTCTCGTGGCAAGAGGAAATATTAGTGCTTGTCTTTTTCAAGTTTTTCACTACTTTGTAAATTGTAACTATTGACTCTCTAAGTTTAATATTTCTATGGTGACTCTATGACTATTAAATATTTTGAAAAAATTATATGAAACTTGAACCTACCTTTGAATTTCATTGCTTGAAAATTTGTACTATCGACTACATAATAGCATATTATGATTGTTTGAATTTTTGAACTTTGGTCATTACTCATTAGTATGTGCTTCGTGAATCGTTTCATTTGATGTTGTCTGTTATATTTTGGTAACTTTTGTTACATGAGATAAGAGTTTGAAACTTTGATCAGTCATGAGTCATGACAAATGTTATATATTGAAAAATTGAAAATCGTTGATGTTATGGTTGATGATTGATCATTTGATGACAATGCTTGAAGTTATAAACTTATAACTACTAAAACCCTAGATGATTGATGTTATATAGTAACTAGTTTAATCCATCTTTTTATGCTTTTTGAAACTAATTCAACATTCTACATGGTTTTGTTCACATATATGCATCAAAATATATAAAAATATATATTATATAAAAAGCGCTCCCAAAAACACTCCCACCTCGGAAGCTTCTGAAAATTTTGATTTTCGCTTCGCTCCCGCTCCTATTATGCACCCTCAACAGCATAAGGGGGAGACAATGATTGGGGGGGGGGGGTCATGAGTGAAAGCAGAATGGAGGAGCCTAAGTGGAAAAAATTGNGTTCCAACATTCGAGCAATGATCCAGGAGGATCATCTCATAGTCGATCAAATTTAAAGTCTTCAAAATGTAAATTAGAGCTTACAGGGTGAAAAAGCTCGTCAAGAGCTTTCCGGCAACACTTGTTTCGTGGAAAAAGACCTCCAGCAAAAAAGTTATTCAAGTTTGAAGTTTCAACAGTTTAGGTAAAAAAATGGTTAATTTGGGCAAAAATGGTTAGTGTAATTTTTATTAAAAAAAATGGGAGTCCATGGGATTCGACCCCATGACCTCCAAGAGTGCTCAGCGCCTTAACCCAGTCCGCCTAACCAACTTGCCTGCGTGTGTTCCTTGTAAACCATAGAACGCAACTGGTATATATGTTTGATCAAAGGTTATATTTTGGAAAAGGTTGGCGCCAAGGGCTTAGCCCCCAACCCCGCGGTTCAACACCGAGACCCACATAATGCCAACTCATACAACCATTTGCCAACGAATATATCACAAACAATATGTCAAACATTAGCATATGCCAAAACCATAACATATCTGAAATATAACGTGGACCCTTGTTATATAAGCCACCGTTCAAACCTTATCAAAATGCATGAGATAGGGAGAGGCCTGCAGGCTTGACCCCGGGACCTCTGCCCCATATTACAACGGTTTCAACCAACGCGCCAAGGACGCCTGCTACTTAAAGATGCGATGGATAATGGTTTTAAGTTTGCGGCGAGAATATGGGGCCCAAACCACCACCGAAACCACTATATAAACCACCTTTCTGCACAGTTTTCAAGACAATGAAAAGAGCCATTTGCACAAAAACCGAGGCCATTACAGGGCACACGTATTGAGGTGGTATTGCACACTTCCCAAGGTGGTATTACACACTTCCCAAGGCAATATTGCCACACTTCACAAGGCAATTTTGCATGCTTCCCAAGGCAGTTTATGCACAGAGTTCGAGGCAGTTTTGGCACGGATCCCAAGGTGGAAAATCCATACACAGTGCGTACAATCTGTCTTTTGTGCAGAATTGTTGTCTCAAATTGCATGCCAAAGGAGGCCTCAGGCAAAGGTATTCCAGTTTATACTCATTTTTCTCGACTTTCCGAGAGGAACGCAGTGGTGCAGTCTATTTCTACATCTAACTAACAGAACTCAGAAGTATTTCTAGAACACTCATTTTGTAAGCTTTTGAAGACTAATAAGATTGGCCTTCCTATTGGAAGTGGCCCAGAGACGTAGCCCGGGAGGGGTGAACTCCATTATCAGTTGTTGTCATCATTTTATGGTTTGCATGTCTCTTTTATTTGCTTATGTGATTGATTTAAGCATTAAAATTTTCATCTTTTAAGCATATTTATGGGTAATTCACATTAAAATTTCACATGCCAAATTAATGGTTAAAAAAGATCCTGAAGATTTTCAGATCAAGCAAACATCCTGCAAATCATTCTCCTAGAGTGGTCATGTGTATTGATTATGTGTATTGAGGCTCGAATGCTTAACCTTTGTCTAGTCATGTGGATTGACTATGAGTGAAGGAAGGCTAGTGGTCACATTACACAGTCTATGTGGGAGTGTTCATGATGAAGAGATATATTCTAATTAGAGTGAGTTGACTTGTCTATGATATAGGGGATCGTATCCCATTGTGTAATAGACAAAGTCTAATCTATTGTTGAATTTGACTTTGGCTCTAAGAAGTGTCTGAGACTTCTTAGAGTATGGTCAAATCAATATTAGAGATCTAATGGAAAATTTGATCTACATATGAGGAGATGAACATCAACGAGGATAATGTTTCTATGAAGAAGTAATAACCAAGAAATCAAAACAAACCATTGAAGAAGTCCCAGATAGCATTGAAGAAGCTCCAAAACAAAATGAAGACAAGAAGACAAGTCAGTTTGAAGATAAATAAAATATGAAGCACAAAAGTACTAGTCAGCCCTAATGGAGAAAGATAAGTCACCCCCATTGAGTAAACTTCTAGTGAAAAGAAGAATATAAATAAAGTGCTTCACACTTCATTTGTTCATACTCACTCAACACAACATCTTCTTCTCTCCACTTGTGCGCACCTCCTAGGAAGTCCTAGCTAAGGTAATAAGGATATTTTTGGGGTCCTCTTATTCTCTTGGAAGATGCGCTACCCTTGCTAGGGTTTCTTGTTAAGGAGGCTGAACCTCTCTTGTGCCAAGGTTCATCTTCATGATTGGTATTGTACTTGAATTGGATTGATTTCTTCTAAGAAAATTTTGTTCGGGCTTCTCCCGATTAGGTTTCTCGGGGCAAAATCTTTGTCTCTTGTGCATGGTTATCTTTCAATGATCTAGGTTTCTTTTGCAGGTGAATGTTGATTATGCAATGAAATTGTGGGATAAAAAAAATGTTTGAAGAATCATTGTGATAATAATTGTCAAGAATTTGAAAATTGGATTAAAATTCAACAAAACAAGGAGTGGGGCTCCAAGTTAGGGGATAAGGAAGTTTGTTGAAGGAAAAAGGTCAACCAAAAAGTTTTGGGAGACTGACAAAGGGCTTCACAAAGTTCACTTCTCCTATGGGAGAAGAAAGCTCATTTTTTTATGTTTTTTACGATGAAGGAAACAACATTAGGATTTTCAAAGGAGGAGCAAGGACTAGGGGAGGGTCATGAGTGAAAACAAAATGGAGGAGCCTATGGTGAAGTTTGCACTCTGTACCATTGGTTCATAAGGCAAGAGCCAGGGGGAAGGATAAAAGTGGGTGCCCTAGTGGCAAGGGGGGGTAGACAAAGGGACCTCCCAAAGAGAAACAAGGAGAAGCTCAATTGGCAAAGGTAGTGCAAAAGGACAAAAACTAGGGAAGTGAAGGGAGCAACTAGTAAAGGAAGGAAGTATATGCATCAGAAATCTCAGCATCAAAGAGAAAGGTGGTCCATGAAGGGGCAGAGGGAGTGAGGCTCCAGAATGAAAAGAGAGTAGGGCATGGTTAGTGACTCCCAAATGAAAAGAGAGTAGGGCATGGTTAGTGAGGGGGGTAACAACAATGTAAAGGATGCAAGAGAGGGGCTCTTAACAAGTAAGGATGTAGTCAACCACACTAGTCCCCCACTATGCAAGAAATATGTGAAACCCAAAGGTCCAAGATAGCAAGGTAGCCATTCAGGAGCAGTATGCTATGGATTCCCCCAAATGGAAAAGGTGTCTCTCATAAGAAGTGAGGGGTCCATAAGTGTCATCTAATATCATGTGGAGGCCAACAAAGTCCATAGCAATCTCCTAAAGGCAAAGAGCATCATCAAATTTGTCATGTAACAGGATCTACAAGAATCTAATACAGGCATTAAACTCTCCCACGAAAAAAACCTCCCCCTGGGTGGACTACTGAGTTATGTTAGTGCACAAGTCGAGGATTCTTGTGGTGCTTGTGGTCACCAATAGTGGATTTGGGGTCTTTGATCTCATTTGCACAATTGGTTCAAGCATCCAGGCAAGGAAAATGGCCATTTTTAGCAAATTACAAGTTCAGCCATATGCACAAGCAAATAATTATAAATTAAAGTGACCATTGACTTAGCAAACAAATCAAAGTGGTTAATGTGAGGGCAAATTTTGACTTGGTATTATATTATGATGTTATATTATGCTTTTGGGCCTTATGTTATGTTGTAATCATGAGAGATGAGGTCTGCACTTTATGTGTTCTCCTAGAGGAGGCACACTTCACCCATAGGACGCACTTGTGGGCAGCAAACAAATCAAAGTGGTTAATGTGAGGGCAATTTTTGATTTGGCATGATATTATGTTGTTATATTATGCTTTTGGGCCTTATGTTATGTTGTAATCATGAGAGATGGGGTCTGCACTTTATGTGTTCTTCTAGAGGAGGCACACTTCACCCATGGGACGCACTTGTGGGCAACTTCTATCATGTATCATTTACACACCTTATATTTATTGTAAAGGGGGCGCCTAGGAGAGACTTAGACCCCTAAGCGACCCCCTCGTCATATCTTATCATTATACTTTGTACCTTGTACTCACTAGGGAGGGCGCACTTGGTGATAGCGACCCCTCCACTAGCTCATGATGTATTGTTCTGGGACATTATCCACGATTGATCTATTTTGCTTTGATTTGATCTTATCCCTCTATCATTTTGGCTAGGGATTTTGTATGCTATCTCTCTATTTAAGAGAGATCTTGCTCATTGTAATGGACTTTTGGCTCTGGATTGAATAGAAGAGAGAAATAATTTGTTTCACTTGTGTCTTTCATTTGGGGATGTTTGGATTTGAATGTTGATTTGCATTCAATCTCTACTCGCATTTTATTTTCCATACTTGGCAGCCATTGTCCTAACGATTTTGCAAGCAAATACAAGTGGTTTCCAGAATAGCGACATGGACAAATTCGCCCTTTCTTTCTTGGAATCAATTTGACAAAAAGGGGGTTTCTTCTTGTCTTATTTTGCTAGCATTTTCACAAGGTTGATTTCTGAATTGTTTTGCATGCATTTCATGTTCTCTTGCAGCATTATTTTCCCTGAGCTAACACTCACATTTTGGCTAGCAAGGGTGCATTTGTGGATTTGAAGGAAGAAAAGTAACTTATGGAAGTGGGGCATTACTCTGAGGAGGAGGATCATCAATGATTCATCGAGCAACCCTTGAATACCAGGTATGCAAATATTCTCTCTCCCAAATTCTCTCATTTCCATTTGTCATTAAAAATAAACAACAATAATCCAAAACCCTCGTAAATTTTTTAGTGGTAATTATAGTCACTCCCGATACAAATTTTCATCCTAATCCGACTCCATTTGCCCATTCCAGTATTGGTCCGTCTAGGAGCTATTAAGCCCTCCTTGGGTATTTTCGCTATTTGCTTGTTGAGTGATGTATGTGTTTCTTGCTAACTTTTCTTTATCATATTCTCTTAGTCAAGCAACTATTGTAAGTGCTAGGAAATAAATTTTTCCATCTCAAGGCCAATATCGATTTCTATTGCTTAGACTTCAAATCGACGTTTTGGCTATCATTAGCTGGCACTTAGTTTTATACTAGATCCAAGTATTGAATCATTATTGTTGGGATATATCCATATGGTTGAGTATTTCTTCTACTTGCCTATGCCTGCTCAACTTGTTTCTATCTAAATCTTAATCCCTCAGGCATTTGAGTGATCTAGGGTTTGATTCCAGACCTTTACTACTAGTTCAAGTTTCATATCTTGTATGTGGGTGTCTCGTTAGTCTCGATTAACCGTCACTGGTTGGATAGGATCTCCACCTTGGCTTAGCTCTAACTTTTACTATAGCAAAAGAGAGCCTCTTCCAGTTTGACACTTGCATCATTTGCAGGGGTTGAGGTACTTTGAGGTCATCAAGTTTATTTGCATGCCCTCTGCCCATCTTGGATAGGATTCCTTACAGAGGCAACTACAACTTGGATGAATAACAGTACCTCTCAACGATCACCAATCAAAGGAGACCCAACCCCCCTAGGGCGCACTTATTTTGATTAAGAAATATTGGAGTTTGGGATTGATTTCAGCTTCAAATCTGCCATACCCTGCAATAATGGCTAAAAGGATTTGGCTAAGCACCTCAAAACACCCCAAGTTCAACCACCAAGACTTAGATGAAGTTGGAACCCTTCCCAACTGCTAGGGTTTGATCTTTCCTCAAAGATGGACCTACAAAAACACTTATACCATATCTGCAACAAGGTTAGAACAGCCTTTAGAAAGTGAGGTCACCCTCCCTAGGGCTAACATCACCCTAAAATAGGGCCTTTTTAGCTACAAAACAACTTATTGTGGATTTTTTAACCTTTTTCTGGATTTTTCAGCAATATAATAACTTTAGAAATGTATAACAATAGTAACTATCCCAAAAATGAACAAGTAAAAGGACTTCAACCGTAAAAAATAAACATTTTTGGATTTTTCAAAAAATATTTGATTTTTAGGGGTTTTTTATATTTTTGTATTGTTTCCAAAATATAATACAAGGAGTCAAATTCCGGTAGAGCAAACGGTCGAGAGGGGTTTCGTTTGCTTGGCGGCCCAAGATCAAAACCCGCTGCTCCTGGGAGGCGACATTTAAATCCAACCATGCTAAGGGTTGGTGCGGTCTAGGCCGGGTGCGATCCCCAACATAGTTTTAAAAGTCGGAATCGGTCGAGGATCAACTCGGATTCGGAATCGGTAATGAATCGGTCATAAATCGGCCGATTTGAATTTAATGAATCGGTTTGCTAAAAAAAACATAAAATATTTAAATTTTAAAAATCATCATTAAACATGACTTTTTGGTTATATTTTATTGCCAAGTGGTCCCCCTCTCTAGCTTTCTTTGACAGTTTCTTTTTCCTCCATTAGCTCTTATTTGTTAAAAATCTAGAATTTGCATTTTATTTGCTTTTTTAGCTTTTTCCTGCTTTATGCCCATTTTAATGAGAGAAACATCTCATATGGTCCCCATTAGCGTCTTAGGCACCCACTTGCACCAATTAAACCAATTCTTGCATTAAATAATCAATATTTGGCCTCATTCATAATGCATTAATAATCAGCATGAATTTATCAAACACCTTGTAAGTTGTAGCCAAATTTAATAATTTTAATCAAAGGATTTAAAATTTAAATTTTAGGGACATGACACTGTACATCTTATATATTAGGGTTCTTTCATATTTAACAATGTGATTATTTGATGTTGCTGTTGTTTTATATTTTAAAAAAATGAAAAATATGAATATTTTTGTTCTTTTAAATCTTGTTGATTTTTCCAAATTATTTCCGATTATTTCATGATTATTGCTAATTTGATATTTTGGGAACTCTAGAGTCTAAATAATTGTCGATTATAATTATTTTATCTATGATATATATGAAAATATTTATAAAATCATTGTTTTTAAACATAACTGGTATTTCTGTAAATCAGCAATGTTCATAATATCATTTTCAGCAAGTAACAACAAAAACATGCATAATCTTGATCTCTATTATCAAATTCAGAATTCTCAATGCATGTTCAACATTGACTCATTTAACAATCATCTAGAAATGTAATTTTAGCACTGAAAATTGCTTAAAATGCTGAAAACATATCCTTCCAATGGAATTTTTGTTCACCAAAGGCTGCTGTCCACTTCACCACTTCATTGTCAATTGCTCTCCACAAAATTTGCAGCTAGAGAATAGCATCAAAATCCCTTCAATGCTGCACTATTTCTCCCTTCACTGCTTGAAATGAAATGGTAAAAATGAGAGTTGTCTATGTTTTCAAGTGCATGAGAGTGTTAGGCAAATGAGGGATTAGGGTTTTGGAGGAGGGGCCAACCCTCTCCTTGCAATTTTTTACTTAAAAAATGATTTTTTTAGTGGAGGTTGTGCAAATTGTTGAGATGGGTCATAACCGGCCGATCAAGATCGGAACTCGGCCGGTCAAACCGGTTTGTTACCGAACCGGACCGGTTTGGTGACCAAACCAGCCGGTTCGGTAACAAACCGGTCACCAATCCGGTTTGCCTGCCGGTTTGAACTGGTGTGACCAAACCGGCCGGTTCGGTAACAAACCGGTCACCGATCCGGTAACAAACCGGTCACCGATCCGGTTTGCCTGCCGGTTTGAACCAGTTTGGTACCGAACCGGTGAATCGGCCGGTTCCGAAACCAGTCAGACCAATTTTTAAAACATTGATCCTCGGGTGATTTTGACGGCTTAGATGCCCCTAGATTGTGGTTTCTTAGACCAAAGGCTCGCCCAGCAAGTCACAGGGCACTCGAGCAAACAAAAAATATATATATATAATACAAGGAATTTTGTAAAAAGAGAGTTTTGGTGAAGATAAGGGAATTAGATCTAAGTTTCATTCCTTCCAAGCAGCAAGAAATCGAGGTAAACGTTTCTCTTAAGAATTGGCAATTCAATATTTGAATGAACTAGGGGAAAGCTAAGAAACCCTAGGTTGTGTTAGCTTTGACCTAGTTAAGGCAAAGAAAGATGCCAAGGCCCAAACAAGAGAGACCCTTCAAGAGGGATGTCTCACTTACAAGACTACTATTATGCATAAAAACCCTAGGTTTGACTTAAAGATCTAAAAACAATTGAGGAGAAAAGCGAAGAGATTAATGTCTCAAGAACCCTTTCCACCTTAAACAAGCCTTGAAAGATAGAAAAGAAACCTCTTGCATCCCACTTCTATCCTTGAAACCCTAGAATTGACCAAGAAAGGAGGCATGCACCGCTAGAAAGCTCATGTACACAAGAAAATAAAAAGAAATAATGTCTTATTTATTTCCATGATCTTGATTACAAATGAAGAGGAGGTGCCTTATTTAAATAAAAAAAGACTAACTTAATCCTCCTTTAAGTTGACCTACCTAATTTGTCTTTAAAACGAATTTTAAGTTTTAATGATCTTTTACGGTTAGATACCCACAAACCCAAGGACTAAACCTCATAAAACATAAAATAATGATAAAAAAGATGAAAAGCTTCAACACGATTAAAAGTTGACCTCGAAGGAGAACGACATGCCCCATCTAACCACAACAAGTGTCCTTTCCCCTCAACATCCTCCTTCGGTTCGTACGGCCACTTTAACCTTGCTTAGATGGTGGACAATTTGCTCTTCAAGACCAAGATGACTAAGAGGGAGGGATGATACAACAAGATAAAGTCCAAGGGGGTATCAATGGGTTGTGCTAGGCAAGTATGACAACCCTTACAAGCGCAATCACCTTCTACAAAGCATAAACCATAAGCATGACCAGGAGCCCCAAGCCATATGTCCAAATGAATTCATCCCAAGGTGCGCCAAAACACCCACCCAAGGCATAAATTCCCAACATGATAAGGGACATCCCCCCATCAAGGGGTAGTCAACAAAGCCACAAAACCAGCACTCATTGAAATGAAAACCAACAGGACTTGCCATGACCACACTAAGGGTCATGAGCCCGCTGGACCAACACTTTTACCAAACAAACCCCAACTTGGCCTTTTACAATGGAAAAAAGACCCCCCTCTTTGGCACATCTGGGAGGGTGCATCGAAGAGAATCTAGGGCGTAACAAGGCTAAAAGGACACCTGAGATCAACAATAACAATTGGGATACAATCCTAACAAGTGTTGAGTCTACTGGTACTAGTTGGGGGCCAAACCCCCAAAGGCCATGATGACCCATCCCCTGACACTCAACTCCTCCCAATTGTGGCTTAATGACTATGTTCTTATGCTTATGCTTGAGCCAAGGGCCATGTCAATGCCTCCTTATTACATGGATAATTATTTTTGTTTAGCCTAGTGATTGTGGATAAGACTTATGGTCATTTTTGGTAAATAACCAACCCGATTGTTGACTTTTGATAGTGCTTGTGGAAGTAGTAATAGTAGTAGTAGTAGTATATATATATATATATATAGAGAGAGAGAGAGAGAGAGAGAGAGAGAGAGAGAGAGAGAGAGAGATTTATAGTTTTACTTTCTTTTCAAGGAAATCCTTGTGAGAAATCCCCTCTTCCCCAGAATATCTGAATGGTGAGTGGTTCAACCACCATCCACAATAGCAACTGACTCATTCGAATTTTATCCTATGACATATGTCCTCCACATCGACAACATGCCTTGAGTTGATGTTTCAACCAATTGAGCCAACTCTTGGGGCTAAATATGTGTGTGTGTGTGTAATGCATAAAATATACTCTTAATCTCACTAGCAATGCCTTTGCCTATATACACCCACTACAATGCTAAAGTTAAACAAAGATGTATATCATATTACTTATAAACTTAGCATCTCTATTGTCAGGTGGAATAACTCCCGAATTCTTATTATTTCTCCATAGAATGCCTTTATTTATACATCTAAGATGACTCTTAAAATCACACATCCGAGAGTCTCTTCATATTCCTAATATTTACAATAACGTATAATCCCGACGGATTATATTCCAACAATCCCCCCCTTAATCCGAAGGGGTGTTAGTAAGTCCAAGCATGTTTCTGAATCTTTCAAACTTTTCTCATCCAAGCGCTTTGGTGAAGATGTCTGCAACTTGATCATTTGTGGAACAATGTCGAAGATGGACTATCTTGGCCTCTACATGATGTCGAATCAAATGATACTTTGTGTTGATGTGTTTGGTTCGATCATGGAATCTGGGATTCTTAGCCAGCTTGATTGCAGAAGTATTGTCGATCAATAATGGAGTGGAGTTCTCTTGTTTTTCTTGCAAATCTTCAAGTATCTTCCTGAGCCATACTATTTCTTTCGTTGCTTCAGCTGCAGCCACATATTCTGCTTCTGTTGTTGAATCTGTCGGAACTGATTGTTTGCGTGATCTCCATGAGACAACTGTTGATCCAAGACTCATAGTGTATCCAGAAGTTGATACTCTTGTCTCCTTATCGCCATCAAAATCTGAATCTGAGTACCCAATAAGTTTGAAGTCATCCACC
>LPNX011056703.1:382090-428029 GCA_001517045.1 Pseudotsuga menziesii
GTAGTGCTCCTAAGGCTAAGGATTGGGTACAGGACAGTCAGGACATCCTGAAAATACTGAAGGAGAATTTACAAACAGCCCAGAATCAACAGAAGATGTATGCCGACAAACACAGGATTGAACGGAGCTTCGAGGTAGGGGATTTAGTATACTTAAGGCTCCAGCCCTACAGACAGTCCTCGCTTAAGAAGAAAGGAGCAAAGAAGTTGAAACCCCGCTTCTATGGACCCTACAAAATAATCCGGAAAGTGGGAGAGGTGGCATATGAACTAGAACTTCCTCGGGAAAGCAAAATTCACAACATGTTCCATGTATCTAGCCTGAAGAAGACCCTTGGGCAACACATTGCTCCATCCACCGAATTGCCTCCTTTAGATGATGAAGGACTGCTGATATTGATTCCCGAACGGATCATTCAGACTAGAAAGAAGAAGCTCAGGAACAGGGTAATCAGGGAATACTTAATTCAATGGAAGGAACTACCGCCAAAAGATGCCACCTGGGAAGGTGAACAGGTATTGCAGCTTCCCAATTTGAAGTTGCTTGAGGACAAGCAATCTCGAGCGGGGAGGACTGTAATGTCCTCTTCCAATTAGGCCTTAAGGCCCCAAAACCGCTAACCTATGTGATTCCTGTGGGTTCGAGCGGTTACTGACAGCTAGGGAATCAGCTAAGAACTGATGCCATCCATAGAAGATCTAGGGCATCATCATTTGGTCGAGAAGGGCCACCGGGGCCAAAGGCCACCTTCGTGCATGCCATCCTAGCATTATTTAATAATGCATGCACTCTTTAAGTCTCCATCTGCATGCATGCAAGTCAACGGCAAATTAGAAGATAAAGTGACCTAATTAGGTCAAAGATTAGGTTTTGCGCAGTTGAACTTTATAAATAGGGGATAAAGAGAAAGGAGACTTCACTTTTGATTATGATTATTTTGGGAGCTCTTGGATAGCAGCACAGCGTGCAACACAGCAGTTGGGGTTGGAGACGCAGTCTTCAGCTAACAGGATTTCGGCAGTGAAACATCTGTCCTAGTCTTATTCCGGGTAAGCCATACAGGTTCACCACTTGTTCTTAATTCATTCATCAGTTATTTAGTATATGGTATAGATCGTTGCAGGGACACATGTGCAGCCGTAAGAGGGGGTTTTCAGCCAGAAAGCCCTAATTAGCTGCTGGGCCTTCAGATCTCAGTTTCCTTCCGAAACTCGGGCACCATTCTCATCATCAGCTTCATACTCCGGTACCCAGTGAGTTTCAGATCCATCAGTGCTCATCCGAAGCAGTTATCGGTCGTTTCGGGGTTCCAAGGGGTGAGTAGCTGCCTCTCTGAAGTGATTCGCTACCCTACCTAGAGATCTCAGAACCTTCGCATGCTCCGGGCATTCTCTCTGACACTGAACCGCTATCAGTCCTGCAAATTCTCAGTCCGATCGGACACCTCCTTCCTTGAGGGCGTCACACTTTCCTACTTGGCCGTCTTGCTGCTGGGGAAATTCACCTGAAGCAGAGGAGCTCAGATCCGCTCCGATCCAGCTTGCAGTACTGGCAGACTTTCTCTGGAGTAGTTCAGACCGGCTTATCAGTGGTAAGTGTTCATTCTATCTCGCAAACCCTAACCCTAATTTTTCCTATAAAATAGGGATTTTTGCATAGCAGTTTGCATGCCCAGTTGTATCAACATAATTGTTTAGAAATAGAAAATATCGGGATTTGGGATATTACAAACATTTCCAAAGAATAAACAAATCCAATCCACAATTGTGTCGGATCTTGCCATATCCAAATCCAAAGCTAGATTTAATTAGAGGAAGTGCAAATCCTAGCCTCAAGGAAACTAGATTCAATTTCTTAGGACCAATGTCACATTCAAAAACGTGGTTATAGGTTTAGGTGGTTAAACCACTATAACTATCTTAGGGCAATATATATCTTGTAATGTATAATTGAAATAATGGTATATGTATAGTGGGTAGCCAACCTCGAGCCCCCAATTGTGTACTTGTTACAATTTTAATATAGTTGACATCACTGCTCTCCATACATGAGTGTCTATTATTCTATGTACTTATATAATTTCTATAGCCCCAAACATGAATCTCTCCAACAATAGTAAACATGAATTTCACACTAGTCATATGAAAAGTTCTAAGAGAAAAAGGATAAATGACTTTTTTAAAAATGCTTCCTTCAAACCCTATTAAAAACACATTTCTACAAAAATATGTGTCAAAGTGAAGACCTTGAATGTATCCTCCTCGTGTAGCTAGGGTGGATATGGTGTACGTCCCTGTCAAACTGATGTACGAATCTACCTCGAGATTTGTGCCCATACGAGTTGTTGTGCGGATCTGACAGACTGCAATTAATGTTGTTGTACTTGCATTGGGAATCATGCCCAATCTAGGGTTTTCTCTCTCCTTCAATCTCAATCTCCTCTCTCTCTCTCTTCATTAATGGTGTCTTTAATTTGTCCCCTAGTTTTATACTTTAAAGATTGTAACTACTTCTCTAACCACCTAATCTATGGTTGAGATTCATTTACAAGATCTAGGGTCATCATTAAATGCACACTCATTTAATAATAACTCACTTTAATTATTAAATATCATTTAAGTGAGACCCAATAAAGTACAAAACACAATTTATTTATATATAACTCACCTTTATACATAAATATACACAAGGAACAAATTACATGTCCTCTTTATCACACAATGCCAGAACTATACAGAGGACCTTCAAAGTTAATTTTCTAACACTACCTCTTAACAAGGAAGGTCACCAGCACTATCTCCATCTCTTACTCCTGCAACAGCTCCCTCCTGCCCTGGAATCAATCTCAGAAACAGATGCTCTACCCCGTATCGAGACTCTGAAGCTTGAGACTCGACCTGACCCTCATCCAACTACTCGTATGTACCATCACTGGATTGGTTGAGCCTCCTACCAGTACTCCGAAGAGAGTCGCTCTCCTCTTCAGAACCATCCTCATTCTCTAACTCTGATAGCCACCCTCCTGCTCCTGCAACTAGTCGTACTATATGCCCTCTCAGGACATAAAGTATGTTCCTACGATCTCCCAATAAAATAGTGGTCCCAACTAGCTCATCTCTCCGATACAGGAAGACATGTCCAGACACCTTACCATCATTCCATAGCCTTCATCCTCAAAGGATGATACTGAGAGTTTGTTGACTCTCATCCCAGATACAAACAATACCCCGTGTGTTTCCAAGAAATCTCCAAGATCTGGTTGGAACCTGATTGTTCCAACCCCTCATATCGCTATCTAGGGCTATCAATACCTATCTGGATGAAATGTCCCGAGTCCTAGCCCCAACATTGTGATCATCTGAAAGAAATCATAGACTCCAATCATGTGCCTGGTTGCACCACTATCCACAACCCAGACATTCTCAAACACAGAAATGCCTACACTGGAATCAATTAAAACAAGAGAAAACTCTTGCTCAAATTTCGTGGCATAATCTTCTATTGTTGCAGAGGCTCCCATATCTCTTTCAGTCTTCACATTCTTTTTCTCACGACATTTCGAGGCATAGTGCCCCATCTGACCACAATGGTAGCATTTGATCTGACTGATGTCTTTCTTCTTCTTGTTTGTCTTTGCTGCAAGAGCCACATTATGCTCAACCTCTTCATTGACTTGACCACCCAGAGCTCCCTCTCGAATCTCCTCTTGGGTAAAATCATCCCAAACCCTGGACCAGTCCGAAAGCTTCTCTCTACCAACAATGCACTTGACAAAAACTTCTCATTTCTTGGTGAAACCCTTGAGGGCTATCCCCACCAACTCTAAATCTAAGAAAGTCTCTCCTACTGCTACTAACTCATCTTTGACCTAAGCCACTCGAGTTAGGTAGGAGGTTACACTTTCATCTTTGGTCATCTTCACATTGTGCAACTTGTCCTTTAGCGCCATTTTGCGGTTCTCGGTCTTCGCTTCGAATAACTGCTTTAGGACATCCCACATGTCATTAGCAGTCTTCTTCTCTGCCAAATGTGAAGATGATCTTTTACATCATCTAAGATCACCCTCTGGGCTCTAGCTTCTAGGGCTTCATGTTCTTCTAATTCATCCTTGTTAGTAGGCTTCGTCGTTTTGGTGTTTGCAAAGTTCCATATCTTCCATTCTTTGAGCACCGCAGTTATTCTAACCTTCCAAGAAAGATAGTTGGATATGCCATCCAACCTATCTTCATACCTAATGCTCATCATCTGGAAAATAACTCACAACAAATCTTCTAAACTGGAAAGACAACACAACTCGTACGTGATTCAAAACTTTGAATACTACATCAACTTGGCTCTGATACCATGAAGAAATTCAATGACATTAATATGGAATTTTTCGTTTACACATTAAGTCAAACACTTGAGAAACTAGGGCTTATGATTAAAACTTACTTCTTCAATTCGAAATATAAACCACCAACTCAAGAACTTTTCAAGACTGAAGCAAATCATTCACACATGAATACACAGGAAATTTTGGTCAAAGACCGAGAAAAACCCCAACTCCTAGGGAAAACCCTAGAAAGAGAAAATTATCATTAAAGGAGAATCTCATAAATTTTTCCAACGACACAAAAAAATTTATCTTCCAACCTTTACAAGCAAAATACCCAAAATAACTTCAAAACAAATTACCTTGATTTTTGTGCAACCAAACTATTGTACTGTCTGTTGTATGGCCTCACACGTGTTGTATGGAACTGTACTTTTCTGCCACATGACTATATGCACTGTACTTTCTACAATTAATGATGCCTCGAGAATCATGCCAGTCTACAATTAATGTTGTACGGCCCTGTCAGACTGATGGACGGCTCTGCGTCAAGATTTGTGCCCATACATGTTGTACAAATATGACAGGATGCAATTAATATTGTAGTACTTGCATTGGGAATCGTGCCCAACCTAGGGTTTTCTCTCTCCTTCAATCTCAATCTCCTCTCTCTCTCTTCAATAATGGTGTCTTTAATTCGTCCCCCTATTTTTATACTTTAAAAATTGTAACTACTTCTCTAACCACCTAATATGTGGTTGAGATTCATTTATAAGATCTAGGGTCATCATTAAATGCACCCTCATTTAATAATAACTCACTTTAATTATTAAATATCATTTTTAAGTGAGACCCAATAAAGTACAAAACATCATTTATTTATATATAACTCACTTTTATACATAAATATATACAAGAACAAATTACATGTCATCTTTATCACACAACATCAAAACTATAAAGAGGACCTTCAGAGTTAATTTTCTAAAACACTTGAACTTCACCTTTTGGTTCGGCATCATATAGAAGAGGGTTTGGAGGACAGAAGTAACCCTTTTGCAATTTGGAGGTGGTTGTGGCATCACTTCTAGGTTTATTTGTTGTTGAGTACTTTGTAGCTGCTATAGCAGCAAATAAATTCTATTGTTACTGCCATCCATTCCATAACAAAATGTCATTGTTATTTCTATCATTTTGTGTGTGATTGCAAATTGTTTGGCGAAGTATCTATGGAAACACAAATGTTTGATGAAAGTTATAAATCAATGCAACTAAATTGTTTGTGAAAAAATACACAACCAAGAATCAATGTCCTTTTGGGTCGAGGACAATACATCAAATCCTACAACCCATAAATTAAATTAAAAATATGATTCAATGCTTGCTCACGAATCTAATAGAGTCACAGAATCTAATAGAATTTTGTTCTAGTTGAAGAAATTATTGAAACAAAGTTAGTTATCTTAAGTTACTAAGGTAACATAAATGTTCATTTATTGCATAATACTATACCAAATGCTTTATTTTACTACAAAATGTGATTACACCTCAATATGATTCATAAGCATTTGTGTTCCAATTAAATTAAAAGGCTATGCCAAGAAAGACCTATAACTAAAATTTATGTTCATCATGTTACCTCAAAAACTAGCAATCTTCCACAATCGAATGTAAGTGGACCCAAATGAAGTATGAGGACCCAAATATGATAGGTGGACCTAGTGAACCTAGTGCTATGAATGACAACTCTTCAAGAAAGTATACCCAATGTCACCTCAATGTAACCCCTTCCTCTTTAAGCCTTGCTCCTTAGGCCACAAGAGGCTCCTTGAAATGACATTAGAATAGACCTGTAAGAACCACAACAGAAAACACTTATATCCATACAAGACATTCCCACCGTCAGTAGACCATTGAGGACCTACTGGTTAAGAACATGTGTTATCTCTAGGGAGGTCACATGTTCAATTCCACCAAGGGGTAGGGCTACACATATTGACCCGTCATAGAGAAGCTAAAAGTGTAGACATCTCCTTGATGTGAAGTCTCGACCTAGGCTGACCTATGAGTTATTGGTATATGTTGCTTATGAGTTGTTGCAAATACTCTTAGGAGGTTGCTAAGTTCCCATGGTTTAAAAAAAATAAACTCTTTGACTTAGAATGTTAACAACAATGATGAATATGTAATTGATTATGTTATTTTTTGCAATAAAAATCAGCAAGATAAAACACGAGATATCTCTCAAACCCCGTCAAAATTATGCAAACTTTACCTCTCAGCAGCCAACTAGAAAGGGCACATCAATCCCCCCTAGGGCGCCCCTCTTTTGGTGGATGGATGATAAGTTTCAATGCCAATTTATACTTCAGATCTGCAATTTGCTGCTGTCAAGATGAACTAGAAATATTCTTGACTTCATATCTCCCCAGGGTCACCCAGACTCCCGAGTGACCTAGGAATTGAACCAATCCTCCTCCAACACCCAGGGTTTTACTTTTCCTTTGAGATGGACCTACAAGAACACTTCAACTAGACCTGAAATCATCCCTAAGGGCTAACATCACCTAACCCTAGGATGATGTCACCTCCTTTAGGGCACTTTAAGGGCTAAAATTGACTTTTTTGCAAGGTTTTTCAAATTTTTATAGTTTTCTCAAGATCTCGTCAAGATCTAAAATTAAGCACTCAATTAACTACTTCAAAAAATCAAAATTAAAATAACTAGGACACGAAATAAAATATTTTGGATTTTTGCAAAAAATATAATTTTGGGGATTTTTCACAATATTTGATTTTTTTCTATATTTTCCAATATAATACGGAACTTTGAATAAACCAGCATAGATCCATCTTAAAAAGGATCTACCAAGCACCCAAAGGGATCAAATCTCTCTAAGTGCAAACCCCTTTTTTAGAGTGGAAATGTTGAGGAAATGTGAATGGAATGTTTATGGTTTTAATTTGTAGTCTTATATATGTGGTTCTAAAAAATATTTTAAATCTAAATTGAGTCTACATGTTATTTTTTATAACATTTTATTATTATTTTATAAAGGACACGTGTCAGCTCTAGGATGAGCACGAAAGAACTTACACATCTCCCCCTACTGGGTTGTAGAATGTGCCTCTTCGACGCAAAGAGATACCAAGTAAAGATGAGGGAATAAGACCTAAGTCTTGTCCCTTCAAAGCCACCGAGGAATCATGGTTAGCATTCCTCTCAAGGATTGGCAATCCAATTTTGATGACTTAGGGCAAAAGCAATAAACCCTTGGTTGTGTTGGTTTTGACCTAATTAGGGCAAAGAGAGGTGCCAAAAGTCCGACAAGATAGCCCCTCCAAAGAAGGGATGTCTCACTTACAAGATAGTGTTATCATGCATAAAAAACCTTAATCGACTCTTACCTTGGATGTCTTTGATAGTGCAAGTTAAAAGAACTAGAGATCTTACCGCAAAAGAAGAGTAAAGAAGAAGAGAGTAACCCTCTCAAGAATTCTTCCCCTTAGTCAAGCCTTGCAAGATTTAGTAAAAGCCTCCAATCACCCAAATTACCACATTTAAGCCTTAGATTGCTCAAGAAAAGAGGTTTGCGCCACTTAGCCCAAGTAGACAAGAAGAAACAAAGATAAGATTTTATTTAATCCCATGATCTTGCGTTACAAAGGAATGAAGAGTGTCTTATTTATATGAGTGACAAGACATGCCTTTTAAAAAAGAAACACATTTTCACTCCTCTAAGTCGACCTACATAAAATAACTTAAAACAATTTTTCAATGAATTTTTAGGGTTCTTCACCCACAAGCCAGGGACTCAACCTCATAAGACATAAAATAATAATAAAAATGATGAATTGTTGCAACTTGATGAAACGTTGATCTTGGGAGGAGGGTGTCATGCCCCAACAATTTGTTATTTCCCTCAACATTGTCTTCCTTCAGGTGGTACGGCCACTTCAAAAGGATGACATCATCATCAATTTAGTATGATTAAGCCAAGGGGAGGGTGAATACATGAGAAAAATAGGTCCAAGAGGGCGTAAATAAGGTATTGCTAAGATGGGTATGACAAACCTTACACACGAATTCACCTCTATAAAGCATAAAAAGAAGTGTGGATGGGAGCCCCTTAGCCATGCGTCCTAATGAAGTCATCCCAAGAAGCATCGAACGCCAACCCAAGGCATAAATGCCCAACATGTTGGGGGACTTGCACCACATCAAGGGGCAGTCAACAAAGCCACTAAGCCAATACTCCTTGAAAAGAAAACCAAGAGAACCTTCCATGACCAAACCACGGATCTTGAGCCCCACTAAACCAACACTTTTACATAATACAAGCCCCAACTTAGCCTTTACGATGAAAACAAAGACCCCCCTCCTCTTTGGCACATCTGGTATGGCACACTACAAAGGATCTGGAGGATAATACATCAAAAGTAAGACTATGATGCATGTGTGGCCTATATGGCACTTCTGTTACATAGTTGTATCCAAAAACTCTACCTAGATTTCCTCTTATTACAAACATATTTTTCCCAAATTTTCATATTTTTTAAGTTTATTCTCCTTAAACAATTCCATAGCAATGCCTAAAGAATTTCTTGAAGTAAGAATCTAATATTTCCTTCTATTAACCACATCTTATAATATAAGCAAAAAGGAGAATTAAACATTTGCAAAGACAATGGCAAATGCATTATAACATACAATTATTTTGCCTACATTTTTTATAAGCTAGAATTTCATATATTACCGACTAAAAAGGAGATTACAGCGATGAGCCATTACAACCCAGATTCAACATCTAAGACTAACACTACTAACACTATCTTCCCATAAGAGATTCCCCAAAGCCCCAACAAAAACATCTTACAATTAATAAATACCAAACAAAAATTCTTCGGCTCCAAACTGGAGCACAAGGAGCCAAAAACTATGCCAATACAGAATCATACCCAACCATATACCCGATAAGGACAGACAAACTTAGAATTGACACCTAACTTCGCTAATTACAACCAAAACAGTTACATTGCACCTCAAATCCAAATTATGAAATCTGGAAGTCCACCAATGCTCCAGCACAGAAAACATTCTAGGTGTCAGACAATCCACCTGCATAAGCCTCAGAGGGGCGAGCAGCAACCCAATTGCCAACACGCATTCCGATCGAAACTCTAGTAGCATGAACGCCACCCTCCTTCAAGCGAGGCAGAAAGGGAATTCCCAGGTGGTGCGCAATGTACCACCCCGGTTTTGACCCTGTTGCATTAAATGTACATGATGTATATATTGTAATTAATCATGGTGTGGAGCTAAAGGCAAAAGCCCCACCATCGATTTGGCAAAAGCCCCACCATCGATTTGGTTGTGTTATGTTTCGGCGATTGGAATCATTGCCGATGGTATATCGTGATATACGGCACATATTAGTTTTGGCATCATGTAAATATGCATTTTAATTAAATGAACCCCAACCAGCTATGTCAATGCAACCATATTGAAAAGGGCATGATTTTCCTAAGGATAGGGAGGGGGAATTATTGAACCTTGAACCAATGGGGAAAAGCCATGTGTCTCAACTAACCATTTAAGACTTCTGTTGTTAGTTGGGGGCAGTTATGGCTGGGAAGTGGTGGGTGGCAGGACTGTCAATCCTTGTCCACATGCAGACTCCACCAACAGGCTCATTCCTTTACGTGGGTAGTGAAAACATCAAGGGACTTTTCCACTCTCCCACTCTCCATTGTTTTGGCTCATCCTCCTGCACAGGCTGGGGGAATTGCCTATTCTCACGCAGAGACGTTCT
The DNA here is from genome assembly GCA_001517045.1 of Pseudotsuga menziesii. NCBI lineage: Eukaryota > Viridiplantae > Streptophyta > Pinopsida > Pinales > Pinaceae > Pseudotsuga > Pseudotsuga menziesii. The sequence goes on from LPNX011056703.1 coordinate 392,219, forward strand.
CTCTTCACCTTCTCACGCACAGGATTCTTCATCGTTTTCCTCACGCAGGTTGTGTTGGTTTTGACCTAATTAGGGCAAAGAGAGGTGCCAAAAGTCCAACAAGATAACCCCTCCAAAGAAGGGATGTCTCACTTACAAGATAGTGTTATCATGCATAAAAAACCTTAATCGACTCTTACCTTGGATGTCTTTGACAGTGCAAGTTAAAAGAACTAGAGATCTTACCACAAAAGAAGAGTAAAGAAGAAGAGAGTAACCCTCTCAAGAATTCTTCCCCTTAGTCAAGCCTTGCAAGATTTAGTAAAAGCCTCCAATCACCCAAATTGCCACATTTAAGCCTTAGATTGCTCAAGAAAAGAGGTGTGCACCACTTAGCCCAAGTAGACAAGAAGAAACAAAGATAAGATTTTATTTAATCCCATCATCTTGCGTTACAAATGAATGAGGAGTGTCTTATTTATATGAGTGACAAGACATGCCTTTTAAAAAAGACACATATTTTCACTCCTCTAAGTCGACCTACATAAAATAACTTAAAACAATTTTTCAATGAATTTTTAGGGTTATTCTCCCACAAGCCAGGGACTCAACCTCATAAGACATAAAATAATAATAAAAATGATGAATTGTTGCAACTTGATGAAACATTGATCTTGGGAGGAGGGTGTCATGCCCCAACAATTTGGTTTTTCCCTCAACATTGTCTTCCTTCAGGTGGTACGGCCGCTTCAAAAGGATGACATCATCATCAATTTAGTATGATTAAGCCAAGGGTTGGGTGAATACATGAAAAAAATAGGTCCAACAGGGCGTAAATAAGGTATTGCTAAGATGGGTATGACAAACCTTACACACGAATTCACCTCTATAAAGCATAAAAAGAAGTGTGGATGGGAGCCCCTTAGCCATGCATCCTAATGAAGTCATCCCAAGAAGCATCGAACGCCAACCCAAGGCATAAATGCCCAACATGTTGGGGGACTTGCACCACATCAAGGGGCAGTCAACAAAGCCACTAAGCCAATACTCCTTGAAAAGAAAACCAAGAGAACCTGCCATGACCAAACCACGGATCTTGAGCCCCACTAAACCAACACTTTTACATAATACAAGCCCCAACTTAGCCTTTACGATGAAAACAAAGACCCCCCTCCTCTTTGGCACATCTGATATGGCACACTACAAAGGATCTGGAGGATAATACATCAAAAGTAAGACTATGATGCATGTGTGGCCTATATGGCACTTCTGTTAAATAGTTGTAACCAAAAACTCTACCTAGATTTCCTCTTATTACAAACATATTTTTCCCAAATTTTCATATTTTTTAAGTTTATTCTCCTTAAACAATTCCATAGCAATGCCTAAAGAATTTCTTGAAGTAAGAATCTAATATTTCCTTCTATTAACCACATCTTATAATATAAGCAAAAAGGAGAATTAAACATTTGCAAAGACAATGGCAAATGCATTATAACATACAATTATTTTGCCTACATTTTTTATAAGCTAGAATTTCATATATTACTGAGTAAAAAGGAGATTACAGCGATGAGCCATTACAACCCAGATTCAACATCTAAGACTAACACTACTGACACTATCTTCCCATAAGAGATTCCCCAAAACCCCAACAAAAACATCTTACAATTAATAAATACCAAACAAAAATTCTTCAGCTCCAAACTGGAGCACAAGGAGCCAAAAACTATGCCAATACAGAATCATCCCCAACCATATACCCAATAATGACAGACAAACTTAGAATTGACACCTAACTTCGCTAATTACAACCAAAACAGTTATATTGCACCTCAAATCCAAATTATGAAACCTGGAAGTCCACCAATGCTCCAGCACAAAAAACATTCTAAGTGTCAGACAATCCACCTGCATAAGCCTCAGACGGGCGAGCAGCAACCCAATTGCCAACACGCTTTATGATCGAAACTCTAGTAGCATGAACCCCACCCTCCTTCAGGCGAGGCAGAAAGGGAATTCCCAGGTGGTGCGCAATGTAACACCCCAGTTTTGACCCCGTTGCATTAAATGTACATGATGTATATATTGTAATTAATCATGGTGTGGAGCTAAAGGCAAAAGCCCCACCATCGATTTGGTTGTGTTATGTTTCGGCGATTGGAATCGTTGCCGATGGTATATCGTGATATACGGCACATATTAGTTTTGGCATCATGTAAATATGCATTTTAATTAAATGAACCCCAACCAGCTATGTCAATGCAACCATATTGGAAAGGGCATGATTTTCCTAAGGATAGGGAGGGGGAATTATTGAACCTTGAACCAATGGGGAAAAGCCATGTGTCAACTACCCATTTAAAACTTCTGTTGTTAGTTGGGGACAGTTATGGCTGGGAAGTGGTGGGTGGCAGGACTGCCAGTCCTTGCCCACACGCACACTCCACCAGCAGGTTCATTCTTTTACGTGGGCAGTGAAAACATCAGGGGACTTTTCCACTCTCCCACTCTCCATTGTTTTGGCTCATCCTCACGCACAGGCTGGGGGAATTGCCCATTCTCATGCAGAGACGTTCTCTCTTCACCTTCTCACGCAAAGGATTCTTCATCGTTTTCCTCACGCAGGGAGCTGGAGAAACCGTTACTATCACCCACGATTTTCCTGTGCATGAGCCATTCACGCTCGGGGCTGTGTGTATGTGTGTTTCCCTCACCAACTTGTGGTTGGGGGCATCATGTTTTCTCCTGTCTATGCTGAGAATCGGATCTTCTTTTCCATTTTTCGGACTATGTGTCTTCCCGTTGTTTTAGTGTTGAAGATTGGGGCGGTTGCTTTCCCCACGATTTTGGTTGCTGTGGTCACCTACGCTTTGGGCTGCTGTGGGTTATGAGTGAGTCGTTTTGGCCACGATAGGGCCAAGAACGACTCAGGGATCGACTTTCCCTGAAGCTGTAAATCGCTTGTTTTGCTGCATGTATGCAGTGGTCGGTCTGCGGACTGTGTTGGAGTGGGAATGAGGGCTTGGTTTGCTTGATAAACCTGGTGTGTTTGGGAGCCACACAGACAGATCTAGAGGATTGGCTTTCTTCTCCACAACCCCTGAAGAGCACTAGGAGGGAGGTCAAGGCCTGAGGGACTATGTAGCAGAGAAGGGACTGATTTCCTTGTGTTGAGTGTGTGTGGGTGTCCTAGAAGTCAGGCTAGTTTTGGTGCAGGTGTCCTTAGCTCTTCAATGAGCTCACCAGCTTAGCATTCAGCTTTTCCCAGCTCCTTGATGGCCCGATAAACCCAACCGCGTTGGCTTGGTTGTCTTGTTGATGGCCTGATAAACCCAACCGTGTTGGCTTGGCTGATTTGTGTATCATTGGCTATGTGTAAGCCTGCTTGTTCCTTATTCCTTGGGGAAATCATGCCCAGCTCGGGGGTGGCAGCGTTGCTGAGAGATTAAAGAGCACGCTGGCCTATGGTTGGATGGAATGTTGCAGCGACGTAGCTGGTTGCGGGACGAGTTCTTTATAAGATAAGTGTTCTTGAATATTTCGTCTCTGCATTCATATTTACTAATAATGAATTATGATGAACACGTTGAATGCTTGAATGTATGGTTTTCCTTCCGCTGTATGTTAAACAATTATGCATCTCTGCATGTTTTTACTTCCAAGCATTTTTCTTTAGTTTATATATATGTACATGTTCATGGGGCTAGTTGCCTAGATGGTTAGTGGTATGGTAGCGTCCTCTTCGCTGATCGGAGGGTCGGGGACGTTACAGACTGGTATCAAAGCTCATGTTACAACATGGGCCTGAATGGGCCATGAAGAATCAGCTAGCAGAGGCAGGTTGCCCTCTGCCCAGAAGAAATCAAAAGAAATCTGTGAATGACAGGAGAAAATTCCAAAAATCTTCTAAGTGTGAAAACATCAGAAGGCTTAGGCTGAAGCCCATCCAATACATCGGAGGACTTAGTCTGAAGTTCCTCCGATGCATCGAATCACCTAAGCGAAAGGTCGCCCGACGAGGGAAAGTCGGAAAGAATTTTTGAGAATTTTTAAGTGTCGGATCGTCAGATCGTCGGAGGACTCAGTCTAAAGCCCCTCCGATGCAGCGGATGCAGCGGACAGCTCAGTCGAAAGACCTCCAATATAGACCCGGCGACGGCGAAAATTAGAGGAAGCCTGAGCCGACACGTCGGCTCAGCTTAACTCAAGACCGCCAAAACGTCGGAGAAAACTAGTGGATGGAACCGCCGAAACGTCGGCTCATTTAGTTGAAAGGTCGTCCGATACAGACCATAGACGACGGCGAAAAATAGAGGAAGTCTAAGCCGATACGTCGACTGGGTCGGCAGGTTTGAGCCGCAACGGCGGCGGAGGAAAGGTGATGAAGACGCCAATATGTCGACAGGAAAAGGAAGATCGAGCCGACGTAGGTGAAAGTTGAAAATTTTTCTAAGTGTTGGGATGTATCAGAAGCCTTCAGAGGAAGACCGCCGAAACGTCGACTCATCTAGACGGATGGACTTCCGATACGTCGACAGAGAACAGGTAAAGACAGAGCCGCAGTGTCAGCGGAGATCTCCAGAAGACTGCCGAAACGTCGACGAAAATTAGTTGATGGAATAGTCGATGCGGCGGCAAACGTTGGCGAAAAGTAGTTGATGGAGCAGCCAATGCGGCGGCAAACATCGGCAAAAATTAGACGATCAAGTAGCCGCACCGACGACGGGAGATAGAGGATAAGAGCACCGAGACGTTCGGCTGGAAAGGAATGAAGGCGCCGCAACGGCGGCGGAAAATAGATGATGAAGGCGCTGCAACGACAGCGGAAGGTAGAGGATGAAAGTGCCGATACGTCGGCAGGGAAAGGATGAAGGACTTTCGATGACGCGGAGGAGAAAACATGAAGGGAAGCCGAAAAGGAAGTTTCGCCGAAAATTTTTCTGAAGTATGGAAATAGTCGAAAGTTGATCGCTGATGCGGAGCCGCAGTATCGGCGGAGATCACTTGAAGGAAGCCGAAACAGCGGAGGAAATTAGTTGATCAAGGAGTCGATGCGACGGCAAACGAAGGAAGAAATTTTTCTTAAGTGCTAGAAGTGTAAAAGAAATTTAGATGATCAGTCCGCCGACACATCGGAAAAATTTAGTTGATGGGACCGCCGACACGTCGGAGAAATATAGAGGATCAGACCGCCAATACATCGGAAAAATTTAGTTGATGGGACCGTCGATACGTCGGAGAAAATTAGTTGATGGGACCGCCGATGAGCGTCGGAGAAAATTTTGTTGTTTGGACCGCCGAAGTGTCGGAAGCTTAGTCAACTAGCAACCCGATACGTCGAAAGATTAGTTGGGAAGAGACCCAATTTAACAAAGGAAAATTTTGAGTTTCCAGAAGGGATTTGCGAATTTCAGCGGTTTTTCAATGAGATTTTCAGCAGTTTTTCAGTAGATTTTCAGGGCTGAAAAGGAAGAAAATCTTGTGTTTGGGCAAAATTGTTATTTTATAATTTTTCCAGGAGAAGGTAAGTAATTCTGATTTATATCAATGTATGCATCTAACAGTTGTGTTACTAACACGTTTGCAGAATCATAGACACCTTCAAGGGCAGTATTCCAGATAGTGCAGTTTGGTAAGTAAGTGGTGGTTCAACCATGAGAACCCATGATGAATATGATGCTCAGGATTCCTACGAGCGTGCGAGAGATGTCATGGGAGAAAATGTCTGTAATGGAAATGATAACATAGAGTCTAATGGAAGGAGATTCCAAGAGACACCATCAGATGTTGCAGCCACCATGAGAAGCTTGATTAAAGCCCAGGAAGAGCAGCATCAGTTGAATGCCGCTATGTTGCAGAGTTTGAGAGACTTGCAAAGAAAGATAGACTCTGGGCGGGGTACAACAAGACCGGAAGGCAGTAAGAGCAGTACTAGGAGAAGGAGAAGGACTTCTAGTGGATCATCTGACTCCGAAGAATCCAGTGGGGACTCGAGCTCTTCTTCTCGTAAGAGAAAAAGAAGGAGACACTATAGGGATTGCTCTCGAGATGAATTTAAGAAGGCTAAGCCTCCTACATTTGATGATGAGATAAAGACTGGACAAGAGGCTGAAGCTTGGCTTCTTGGGATAAAGAAGTACTTTCAAGTTCAGGATTATTCGGGAAACATGAAGGCAAGAGTTGCCATATTCAATCTGAATGGAAGGGCATCCATTTGGTGGGAACACTTCAAGCAAGTAAAAAGGATCAGTGGAAGGAGACTGAAGTGGAAACAGTTCAAGAAGTATCTCAAGCAAAAATACCTCTTTGACAGGTATTATGATGACAAAATTAAGGAGTTCCATGAGCTGAGATTGGGACAACAGACCATGGAAGAGTATGCAAATAAGTTCTTGGAATTGTTGAGGTATGTCCGGTACATCAGAAATGAAAAAGTGAAGGTCCAACGTTTTATGAGTGGATTGCCTCAATCTTACAAAGATAAAATTGAGTTTTACGAACCTAGAACTCTTGAAGAAGCAATAAGGAAGGCTAAGTATTGTTATGAGCAAAGCAAAGGTAAACCTGATTACCATAAGGCACGGAAGGACAAGAAGAATGAGAAGTTTGACCAAAGAAAGAAAGGTTTCAAACCTTCTAGCTTCAGGAATCAGCAGAAGCATCCATCCCAAGCTGCGATTAAGCCAGTTAGAGTGATGGGAGAAAAGCCTAAGGATCCACAACAGAATAGAGGACCAACTCAATGTTGGAAATGTAGAGGAGCCCACATGCGCAGAAATTGTCCACTCGAGAATGAAAGTGCAAGACCAGCTTACAACATTCAAGAAGCAGAAACAGTGGGTCAAGTAGCAAGGGTAGTCCCTAGGATTTATGCAGCACTGGAGGACCGCCAGGCAAATCACCAGTCAATTGTGGTTGAAGTTGCAGGTAAGATTGTTGAGCAATCTGTTTCTATTTTGATTGACCCTGGTTCTACTCACAGTTACATTACTCCTAGAGTAGTGGAGATTTGTGCTTTTAAGAAAGTAAAGCATAGAAAATCTTGGTTAGTTCAGCTAGCCACTGGAACTAAGAGAAAGGTCAGTGAAGTGGTAGAGAAATGTCCATTGGTCATGAATGGGTTGGTCACTTGTGTAGATCTGAATGTTCTACCACTTGGTTCCTATGATGTTCTCATTGGAATGGATTGGTTAGAAGCTCACAGAGTAAAGCTTGACTGTTACAATAAGACTTTCGAATGCATGGATGAAGAAGGGAACCCAGTAGTTATGAAAGGTATTCCAAAGGTGATTTCAGTAAGGCAGGTTTCAGCAATGCAGTTGAAGAAGTTCTGTAAGAAAGGTTGCAAGTTGTATGCAGCTCAGATTTTGGAGGCACCGGAGGATGAAACTCCTAGGTTGGAGGACTATCAGGTGTTGCAGGAATTCAAGGATGTGTTTCCTGATGAGATTCCAGGGCTTCCTCCAAAGAGGGACATTGATTTCACAATTGAACTTGTGACAGGAGCAACACCAGTGTCCAAGACACCCTACAGGATGAGTACACTGGAGATGCTAGAGTTGAAGATGCAACTGCAAGAGTTGTTGGAAAATATGTATATCCGGTCGAGTGTGTCTCCTTGGGGAGCACCAGCTCTGTTTGTAAAGAAGAAGGATGGCACACTCAGGTTGTGTATTGATTACAGACAATTGAACAAAATTACTGTGAAGAATAAATACTCGTTGCCTAGGATTGATGACCTCTTTGATCAAATGAGAGGAGCAAAGGTATTTTCCAAGATTGACTTGAGGTCTGGTTACCATCAGGTGAGAATCAAGGATGAAGACATTCATAAGACATCCTTCAGAACAAGGTATGGACATTATGAGTTTGTAGTGGTACCATTTGGTCTCACAAATGCACCAACTACATTTATGTGCCTTATGAACAGTGTCTTCAGCAGGTATTTGGACAAGTTTGTTCTTGTTTTCCTTGATGACATTCTTATTTATTCTAAGAATAAAGAGGAGCATGAAGAGCATTTGAGGTTGACATTGCAACTGCTCAGGGAGCATCAACTGTATGCAAAGCTGAGCAAGTGTGACTTCTATAGAGATAGAATTCAGTATTTGGGTCACATTATCTCAGAAGAGGGTATATCTGTGGACCCTGAAAAGATTGAAGCAATTATGAATTGACCTACTCCAAGAAATGTGACAGATGTAAGATCTTTTATAGGACTTGCAGGATACTACAGGAGATTCATTGAGGGATTCTCCAAAGTTGCACATGCCATCACTTCTTTGCAAAAGAAGGGGATAAAGTTTGAATGGACATCGAGGTGTGAAGAAAGCCTCCAGCAGTTGAAGAATCTTCTCACCATTGCACCAGTATTGAAAGTTGCAGATCCAGAGAAAGATTTTGTGGTGTGTACTGATGCATACGAACAAGGGCTTGGAGGAGTCCTTATGCAAGACAACCACGTGATATGTTATGAGTCATGAAAGCTGAAGGAGCATGAGAAGAACTATGCCACTCATGATCTAGAGCTTGCAGCCATAGTACATGCCCTCAAGATGTGGAGGCATTACTTGATGGGTAGAAGATTTGAACTAAGGACAGACCATTGTGGTCTGAAGTATCTATTTGATCAACCTACTCCGAATGCTAGGCAAGCAAGATGGCTGGAGTTTTTATGTGAGTTTGATTTTGAAATCAAGCACATAAAGGAGAAAAAGAATAAGGTAGCTGATGCAATCAGCAGGAAGGTGCAGGAAATGCATGTGGCATCTCTTAGTATTTGCCAATCAAAATTGAGGCAACAGATTGTTAATCATGTTGCTGGAGATGAATGGTATGAGCTAGTGACAAACAAATTGCAGCAGCAAAGTCTTGAGAAGAGGTATGAAGGATATAAATTGGAAGAAGATGGACTTCTTACTTATAAAGGTAATATCTATATTCCAAATGTAGCAGAGTTGAGGAGAGTTGTTATGGATGAAATCCATCAAGCTCCGTATTCTGGTCACCCAGGATACCAAAAGACAATTGCTAACGCTAGAAAACACTACTTTCGGCCAGGAATGAAAAAGGACATGGCTGAATACATTTCAAGGTGCATGAAATGTCAGCAGGTCAAGGTTGAATATCAACATCCAGCAGGTTTGTTACAGCCTTTGCCAGTTCCAGAATGGAAATGGGCAGTTATTTCCATGGATTTTATTACGGGATTGCCGATGACTTGGAGACAACATGATTCCATCATGGTTGTGGTGGACAAGTTGACTAAGGCAGCACATTTTATACCGGTGAAGTCTACACATAAGATTGATGACATTGTAAAGATCTTCATGAAGGAGATTTTCAAATTAAATGCATTGCCGAAGGCAATAGTCTCTGACAGAGATGTCAAGTTCACTTCCAAATTTTGGAAGGGGTTGTTTGCAGATTTTGGTACAAAGCTAAACTTCAGCACTGCCTACCATCCTCAGACAGATGGGCAGACAGAGAGGGTCAATCAGGTGCTCAAAGATATGCTTCGCATGTACGTGATGGACAGACCAACCAAGTGGGAAGATTACTTACACTTGGTAGAGTTTGCTTATAACAATGGACGGCAGGCATCCTTGGGGATGAGTCCATATGAAGCTTTGTATGGAAGAAGGTGTAGGACACCAGTGACTTGGGATAATCCAGTGAACAGCGTTGTGCTTGGTCCGGAATTGCTCAAGGAAATGGAGCAAGAGGTTGTAAAGATCAGGCAGAATCTGAAAGCAGCACAGGACAAACAGAAAAGCTATGCAAATAAGCATAGGGTGGACAGGGAGTTCAATGTTGGGGATCATGTTTACCTCAGAGTGAGGGCAAGGAAGATTTCCTTGAAGCTTGGAAGTTGTGCCAAGCTGTCACCAAGATATTGTGGGCAATTTGAAGTGCTTGAAAGAATAGGGCCAGTTGCATATAGACTCACATTGCCTGCTAGCACTAGAGCTCATAATGTTTTTCATGTTTCTTTGCTTAAGAGATATGTACATGATCCTAACCATGTGATAAATTGGGACGTGATTCAGGCGGAACCTGAGGGAGACTGTTCCAAACCGAGCCAATGCACATCCTCGACAGGAAGGTCACAATGCTCCGAAACCGGGCCATAGGGCAAGTAAAGGTGCAATGGGAGCACTACGGACCTGAAGAGGCTACGTGGGAGCTAGAGGATGCCATGTGATTGGCGCATCCATTTTTGTTCAATTCTGTGGAACACTGAGATGGTACCAGTGTAGCATTTTGTTCAAATTTTGTAAAGCACTGAGGCCAGTGCTATTGAAGGGGGAAGGGAATGTAACACCTTGGTTTTGATCCTGTTGCATTAAATGTACATGATGTATATATTGTAATTAATCATGGTGTGGAGCTAAAGGCAAAAGCCCCACCATCGATTTGGTTGTGTTATGTTTGGGCGATTGGAATCGTTGCCGATGGTATATCGTGATATACAGCACATATTAGTTTTGGCATCATGTAAACATGCATTTTAATTAAATGTACCCCAACCAGCTATGTCAATGCAACTATATTGAAAAGGCCATGATTTTCCTAAGGATAGGGAGGGGGAATTATTGAACCTTGAACCAATGGTGAAAAGCCATGTGTCAACTACCCATTTAAAACTTATGTTGTTAGTTGGGGGCAGTTATGGCTGGAAAGTGGTGAGTGGCAGGACTGTCAGTCCTTGCCCACACACACACTCCACCAGCAGGCTCATTCCTTTACGTGGGCAGGGAAAACATCAGGGGACTTTTCCACTCTCCCACTCTCCATTGTTTTGGCTCATCCTCACGCACAGGCTAGGGGAATTGCCCATTCTACGCAGAGGCGTTCTCTCTTCACCTTCTCACGCACAAGATTCTTCATCGTTTTCCTCACGCAAGGAGCTGGAGAAACCGTTACTGTCACCCACGATTTTCCTGTGCATGAGCCATTCACGCTCGAGGCTGTGTGTATGTGTGCTTCCCTCACCGACTTGTGGTTGGGGGCATTATGTTTTCCCCTAAAGGCTGAGAATCAGATCTTCTTTTCCATTTTTCGGACTATGTGCCTTCCCATTGTTTCAGTGTTGAAGATCGGGGCGGTTGCTTTCCCCACGATTTTGGTTGTTGTGGTCACCTACGTTTTGGGCTGCTGTGGGTTATGAGTGAGTCGTTTTGGCCACGATAGGGCTAAGAACGACTCAAGGATCAACTTTCCCTGTCCAAGCTATAAATCGCTTGTTTTGCTGCGTGTATGCAGTGGTCGGTCTGCGAACTGTGTTGGAGTGGGAATGAGGGCTTAGCTTGCTTGATAAACCTGGTGTGTTTGGGAGCCACACAGACAGAGCTAGAGGGCTGGATTTCTTCTCCACAACCCCTGAAGAGCACTAGGAGGGAGGTCAGGGCTTGAGGGACTGTGTAGCAGAGAAAGGACTAATTTCCTTGTGTTGGGTGTGTGTGGGTGTCCTAGAAGTCAGGCTAGTTCTGGTGCAGGTGTCCTTAGCTCTTCAATGAGCTCACCAGCTTAGCATTCAGCTTTTCCCAACTCCTTGATGGCCTGATAAACCCAACCGTGTTGGCTTGGTTGTCTTGTTGATGGCCTGATAAACCCAACCGTGTTGGCTTGGCTGATTTGTGTATCCTTGGCTATGTGTAAGCCTGCTTGTTCCTTATTCCTTGGGGAAATCATGCCCAGCTCAGGGGTGGCAGCGTTGCTGAGAGATTAAAGAGCATGCTGGCCTATGGTTGGGTGGAACATTGCAGCGACGTAGCTGGTTGCAGGCAGAGTTCTTTATAAGATAAGTATTCTTGACTATTTCGTCTCTGCATTCATATTTACAGATAATGAATTATGATGAACACATTGAATGCTTGAATGTATGGTTTTGCTTCCGTTGTATGTTAAACAATTATGCATCTCTGCATGTTTTTACTTCCAAGCATTTTTCTTCAGTTTATATGTATGTACATGTTCATGGGGCTAGTTGTCCGGATGGTTAGTGGTATGGTAGCATCCTCTTCGTCGATCAGAGGGTCGGGGACGTTACACGCAATATCGTTAATTTTCATATGGATGAGTTGGGTATCCATCAGGTGCTCCTTCCAAAGTGGGCAAGGATATTGTCCCCCTGAGTCTTCGCTTCACACTTCTTAAGCAACTAGCCTATCAAACCTTTAATTACCCAACACATGGAGACAGCTCGCTCGTACAAAGATAAACGAGCCTGAGAGGTTCCTAGGTCCGTAATCTAGCTCTCAAGAACAACAAACTCCTTAGCCTGCTTTACTAGCTCCAAATTTTCCCACAACTTCTCCATGGAGTCAATCTCGTCTCGAATTTCCTTTCGCATGGTTTCTATAAAATTCCAAGCAGCATGTGCACCCCACATCCTACTAACAGCTAGCCCTCTTCTGTCCCCCCCATGATTTGCCATGGCCCACATCATTGGTATTCCCTTGGTCAGCCGTATCTTCCTCACCATGCTTCCAGTCATAGAAATCAATCTCGCCACCTTCAACTACCTACCAACAACACCACACATTAATACCATTCCAACCAACAGACTATTGACCTCAAAGTTGAGACAAGGCATATCCCTCCCATCATGCACCCTTTCCTTTTATCACGAATGTGCAAGTACCAGAGCCATCCATCACACAAGACAGAGACCTCACCCCATACACGCGGTCAACTCTCACCATTTACTCCCATAACCGCTTTCGTACCGAGCCTTTCCACCTCATCCTGGTTCTCTGCTTCTTCCCATATTTCATTTATAATTTCCCTGCATGCACAATGATGCCGCGTCGTCTCCATGAGTCCGCTTGCCCTCATAATAGTCTTTCGATGGTTGTCTAATCACCCGCATCCAGGTAATAATTTTTCCTAAATTGCTTTATATACAAAATAGAAATTTCACAAAAGAAGGAAGAATCATTCAACTTAATAATCACAACCCTTAGTATAAAGTCCCTTGCCAGCCATCACATTGAATTCCGAAAGGTATTTTAGATAGCATTAAAGGACACATTTTACAAACCTATCTTGTGCTCTATGCTATCAAGTGAAACGGTTATAGTTTACAAAACAGCTCAAGATTGTTTAAAAATAACTGCAGCCTGTTTCTCCATCTAAGACTTTCTTTATTGATATAGTACAATAAATATTAGGAAGAAAGACCTGATGGTTTATCGTTGTATTTGACGGCCAGCCCAAGTACAACTTCAAAACTTCTTGCAATCCTAGCAATGGACCATTCATACATACATGCATACAGACAGACAGACTATATACATGCATATATACAAACAGAAAGACTAAGTGCTCCAAGGTTTATGGATGTATTCGTAGCCAACTAGAGTGCAAGACAGTGACAGTGGTGTGCCATTTCATAGATAGATAGATGGAGCGTGTGGGGCCAAGGCCTTAGTTTGCCTTATTTATAGGCAAAATAACCAGTATCTTAACCGATTTATTGGCTTATAAAGATTTCTGCATTCTATATGGAACTCTCACTTCCATGTAAAACATAGGACCTAATGCATTGAAACTATTGCCAAAAAAAACTATTGTCCAAAGGGAAGGTGTACCAGTATATCCTTCATTTTTCTCTATTTTTAGAACTTATACTGCCCTACTCGGTGTTCTGAATGACAGTGGAGACATTTTTTCAGTCATATAGATGCCAAAAAACAAATTGATGCTCAAAAATATCAAATTCGCACTGCACGATTTTATATGAGAAAAAAATATTGATATGCGATAAACCTGAACAGCAGATGCCCAATTGCTCTATAAGGGATAAAAGCACTTTACAACATGCCATTTTGAAAGGGGGAGGACAATTACCACGGACAATGCAAGCAACTTTGCCTACATAGTAGAAATATAATGGGACCTAAACTCACCATTTGGGATATCTTTTAGAGCTGTGCCACTACCCTGCAACATGCAATTCCACATGCCCAGTAAATTTCAAAGACAAAGGAATCCCGGAAACTCAAGTAAAATTAATTCTACCATCCCAAAATAACCCAAATGACTCTCTAAGCAACCCACATAACCCAAAACTCTGAAAAGCAAAACAAGCAATTTTTGGCAGTCAACAGATCAAACAAATTGCCAGGCCCCAAATAACTCAAAACCCAATAGAGACAAGTCAACAAAATAACAAGGGCAGTCAATGAACCTTTTGAATAACAAATTCTTTCGTTTTTTTGCTTGTAGTGTCAGCTATAAACCGTTCCACGGACTTCTTCTCTCTAGCAGGCCTATCACTTGCAGGAGTTAAAATGCGGTCCCTCTTGCTCAAAGTCTTTACTTTTACAGGTGTTTCCGAATCTTGAATCTTGGGCTTTCTACCTCTTTTCTTCTTAACAACACTGGGATTTTCAGAGGGGACTTCATTTCCCTTCTGACCACCAGCCTCTCCAGGCCTTTCTTCCTTTCCCTTCTCGCCGCTATCCTCTCCAGGCCTTTCTTCATTCTCCACAGTACCAGCTTTTATGCCGTCAATTACTTCTTTATGCTCGTCCTTCTCCTGAACTGTTTGGATGCCACCCAACGAAGCCATCTTGGTTTTTATGGCAAGACAAGCGTAAGGGTACTCTTCAATTCTGAAAACATGCAGACCCACAATAAGTTTTCAATGAAGAATCCAGGCTGTTATCCTGCGAGGTTGCAAACAGCAATGGGCAGAAATTTGAGCTGCGAAACCTTATAAATATCATACCAGGCCTCGAAAAAAGAGTTTAAATTGAAGTCCGCTTTTAATGCACCACTACCCAACTCCTTATTTCATGTTCTGAAGACTTCACGTCTGCATGCAAGAACTAACAAACTCATATGATGTGCGGAAAGCTCTGCGATCATTCAATAAACTCAGCAATCATATTGTGTGATTTACCGCTTGTGTTTCGGATTTCAACTTTGGATTTCAATACAATTAAATTAAAATAAAACCCAGATCTTTATATACCAGTTTAAGCCCAATCAATGATCTCCCATGACCAGTTAGACAATCTAGAGCAACCATCTTGAAAAGTATGTATATAACTCTATGATGGCAGAGCACGCCGCACGCCATGTGGTGGGAAGTTTTTCTTGGGCTTGGATCTCAACTTGTTCAGAGTCTTCTAGTTTGAGAGCCAATTAAAATGGCCAGGAGTTCGAGGTTTATGGCATGAGAGCCAATTAAAATGGAATTATTGTTGGGAGGTTTATGGGATGAGAGCCAATTAAAATGGAATTATTGGGGGCTTGATTCCTAACTTGTTTAGAGGTTTGTACTATGAGAGCCAACGCTCAATTAAAATTAAAATGGTGAGAAGTTATAGGTTTATAGTATGAGAGAGTTCCAAAAATGGTCAGATTATATAGGTTTATATATAGGTTTATAGTATGAGAGGAGTTTTAAACCAAAAAAAAATTGAAAAGTAATTTGTTCTAAGTGGATTGAGTTTAATATGGAAAAAGTAATTTGTTTGAGGTGGTTATTTAGATTTTTATTAGATAATGAATTATCATAAAAAAATATTATTATGAAGAATTATAATCCATTCTAACTTTTGAACATTTTAAAAGTGATTTATTAAATAGGTTAAGTTTAAACTTAGTAGATACATGCATTTTGTTAGCTCTTGGATTATGGACACTTAGATTTAACCAATAATGTTGTGAATAATCATGACCAACCCCACCAATGAATCACATTAAAAGTTACTTTTTAGAGACAAGCCCAAGTCCAACACCTATTAAGCACATACATCCAACTAGCTTATGATGAATCTCATGGCCAAGAGGGCAAAGTTCTTGTCCAAGTTTTGTATGTGTAGTCAATCGCCATAATAAGTAGTGTTGTGAAGGTCATAACTAATTCCCAAATGAATCACTTTAAAAGTGACTCTTTGGAGTCTAGCACCGAGTTGGCTCATGGTGAAGTTGGTGCCTGGGAGGTTGAAGCTCTTGTCCATGTTTCGAACTCATGATTAATTACCATAATAAGCAATATTGTGGAGGATCATAACCAACTCCATAAATGAATCTCTTTCAAAGTGACTTGTTTGATATAGGGTAAGTCCAACGCCCAGTATGCACATGTGCTCAACTCACTCTTGGTGAAGTTGGCATTCATGAGGCCGAAACTCTTGCTTAGGTTTCGAACTTGTAACCAACAACATAA
Organism: Pseudotsuga menziesii; assembly: GCA_001517045.1. NCBI lineage: Eukaryota > Viridiplantae > Streptophyta > Pinopsida > Pinales > Pinaceae > Pseudotsuga > Pseudotsuga menziesii. The sequence goes on from LPNX011056703.1 coordinate 408,387, forward strand.
TAAGTAGTATTGTGGATGATCATAACTCACTCCACCAACAAATCATTTTAAAAGTGGCCCATTAGACACAAGCTAAGTCCAACGCCTAACACACATCTTCGATGTCTAGGTAGTCAATGCTCTTGCCCAAGTTTTGAACTCATGAACAATTTCCATAATAAGCAATATTGTGAAAAATAATAACCAATTCCATTGACAACTCACTTTAAATGTGACTTGTTGGAGGCAATCCTGCCAAGTCCAACAACTATTGAATGTACACACTCTACTAGCTTAAAGTAACATCGATGCATATGAAATATAAGCTTTTGCCTAGGTTTTAAAAACTCATGACCAATTACCATGATAACCATTATTGTGTATGATCATAATCAAGTCCAATAACAAATCATTTTAAAAGTGACTCATTTGAGGCTCTTTAAGTCCAACACCTAATAAACACACGCACCTAGCCAATTGGTTGTGAAGTTAGTTCCCAAGAGGTTCAAGATCTTACCAAGGGTTTGAGCTCAACAACAATTAGCACAATATGTAATGTTGTAGAGGATCATATCCTACTCAATCAATGAATCACTTTACAAGTCACGTGTTTGAGGTAGGTTAAATCCAACACCTGGTGGATACACGCACCTAGATGGCTCATGGTGAAGTCAAGGCCCTTGCATGAGTTTTAAAGGCATGATCGATCACCATAATAAGTGGTATTGTGAAGGAACATAATCAAATACACCAATGAATCATGTTAAAATTGACTTCCTTCAATACATGCTAGGTCCAACATCTGATAGGCACATGCATCCCATTAACTCATAGTAAAGTTAATGGCCGAGACACAAAAACTCTTGCCCGTGTTTTCAACTTGTGACTAATTGCCCCAATAAGTAGTACTGTGAAGGATCATTAGGAAATCACACAAGTCAAGGCGCACCTCTGGACAGTAAAAGAGAGGAAGGTGCACCATCGGACTTAGCTAGTGGTGGATAATAAAAACAGGGTGTAATCTCCAAGAAGACGGTTGGGATGTTAGCTAACTAGTTGTTCGAATTAGTTAGCTATAGTTTGACTCTTTCATATCATTGTAATAGTAGCTCTCTATATAAGATTGCCTACTATTACAAATAATATATGGTCCTTTTGCTTAGTTTTCTTTCTTTCTTGTGATCTATTGCCTTTTTGTCAAGTATTTCATATGATCATTTTCCATATTTGTCTTGTGTGATAGATTTGATGGTACTAAAGCAACGATATGAGATGCTTCTGCTACACTCAATTCCAAACAGTCAAAGTTGACGATTTAATCAGGGAGGCGCTAGGGGTGGATCCACCCTCCTTCCCTCAGGCAATGAGCTAGGATTTCAAAGACCTCCACTACCAAGAGAGGAGCCAAGGGAAAACTTACCCTCCTTCTCCTCACCTTCAGTGTGCTAGGGTTTTCCAAGACCTCCACTACTAGAGAAATATTTTTGGACAAAGAGGTGCTAGGGGTTATCTCTACCTCCCTCCTCTACCATGTTTGCTCTTCTTGAGAGGCGCTTGGAGCACTTGTGCTCTTCCTCTTCTCATATGCAATGCGCATGGGTTTTCAAGACCTCCTCTATCGCTCTTCATTTATTTTTCCAAGGGTCATGTATTGCATTTAGTTTGCAGAGTGATGGTAGGGCTTTGCGCCCCCTATCCTCTGCCCAATACGCTCTTTAGGGCATCTCGTGGTTTGATCTTCCATTCTCGTCAGGTGCACTCGTGTGGTGCTCTCTTGCTTGCTTTCGACGCACAACTTATGAAGACCATGCCTCCATGCAGCAATGCCTCCCTTGAAGATTCTGTTTCTAGCCACTCCTCCCCCATTCAAGATTTAACTCTTGCCTTGAATAAGCTTATCAACTTACAAGGCATATTTCATGCGCATCTTCAGCTAGATACTAGATATCAACTGCCTAAGTTTTATGAGCAGATAAATTGGGAGGCCATTTATTCCACATTTATTCCTGGATAAGTAGTCTTTCTACGTATTTCAAGATCGGTCCTACTTTGACTGAGACCGAGAATGTTTAAACTACTAGTCTACAACTTGAGAGCATCACTCAGGCTTGGTATAACACTCAAACATTAGGGGATCCAACCACAGCTTCTCTTGTGGATTCATGGGATGCCTTGTGTGAGGCTCTATGTCAGCACTTCTACCCTCTAGATATTGGCATCACCTCCTCGTTCATTAGTCACAGTTGTGTCAACTTGTAGGGAAGTCAATTTAGAGTTACATTGATCTATTCACTAAATTCTGCCTTCAACTCCAAATTCAGGAGCCAAAAGAGATACTCATTATTAAATTCAATTTTTTATTATTGTTACGTAGGGAAGTCAATTTTTTTCACGGTTTTACCTTGGATAAGGTTTTTCTCTGAACTTTGGTAGTGGAACGTAAGCTTACTCATTGCCTCTGCTCCCCTTTGTCACAACTAGGTACTTCCTTGGCCCCTTACTCTCCTGCTTCTCCCTCTCCCAATCCTAAAGCTGGGAAATGGTGTTCCTTTCATAAATACCAATTCCATTAATCTCTCGAATGTTGTGCTCTTTGCAACTCTAAAGTTGCTAAAACTCTTTTTGCAAATCTCGCAGAGACATCTACTCCTCCCACACCTATGCCTAATTTAATTGCTTTGGATAATCCTTTTGAACTCGATCCCTCTTTAGTCTTCATGACCAAAGACTCTTTTCCTCTTTCAATAACCTCACTATTTACACACAACTTCCAATTAAGCCGACTAATGCGACCCTCGTTATGGATAATGGTAGCCAAATGAATCCAGTGGCTCATGATTTGATCTAGCGGCTTGTGCTACCCACCACTTGCCTTCCAATGCTATATCAATTGGGGTGGGTTTAGAAAGATGGCTTTCATGTCATGGTGGCACACTTTTGTGCTCTCATGTTTTTTTGTCGATACCTTTCATGAAACTGTCCTTTTTTATTTGGCTCCTCTCAATTGTGAAAAACTTCTATTGGGAATTCCCTATTAGGAGCAATGCCACATGGTTTATCATGCTCATCAACACCAATATCGTATTAATAAGGATGGTCACACTTATGTCCCCACATCCTCTTCTTTGAAGTCCCCTCCTTTACTCATGACTAACGTCGTGTTTGCTAAGTTAGTCTACATCAACACTTGCCTCTCTATCGTGTGCACCCCCTCAAGCTTGACACCCTCTCATGAATTTCCCTCTGATATGGCAGAGCTTCTCCAAGCTTTTGAGTATGTGTTTGTTTCTCCTACTAGGTTTCCCCCACCGTGTCATATTCATCAATCTATTAATCTTATTCCTGGTTTTCTAGGTGGAATTAATTTTTACCACATTTTCATCTCCAAATTTTCTTAGTTGTCCCGACCCTTACATCAACTCTATAATCAATTGCACTTCAACTAGACCTCTTTGGCACTGCACCAACTTCAGTCTTTAAAGTATTCTCTCTACTTTGGTCTAGTCCTTCAACTTCCTGATCTTTAGCTGCCTTTTGAAATTGAGACGAATGATTCTCAATACGCCATTGGTGTGCCTCTTAAACATGGAGGGTACCCTGTTGCAAATCACTTAGAAACATTGGCTAATGCAAAGCGCAATTATAACACTTATGACAATGAATTTTATAGACTAGTCCAAGCCTTGAAGCAATGGCGCCATTACATTATGGGTAAAGAAACAATGTTGCATATTGATCACCATCCTCTCATCTTTCTCAATTCCCATAACAAGATTCAGGATCAACGACACCTCAAATGGGTCGCTTATATCCAACAATTTCATTTAGTGATTTAATGCAATAAGGGCACCTCCAATCGTATGGTTGATCTACTAAGTCAACCTCTGGTGTAGGAACTTTGTTTGTCGTATATTCATTATGCCACATATGAGACTTGGAAGCCTCTTTATGCCTTCGATCACTTCCTTGTTGATATATGCGATATGGTCTATTCTGCACAACCCTACTTTAGTTAATTAAAATCCATTCTTGGATTATACTTTAAGGGATAGTTGGTTGTACAACCTCAATCAGCTGTGTGTTCTTGCTACATATGATTGACTGGCCTTAATTAAAGAATCTCACACGTCCTCTTATGGTGGTCACTTTGGTGTGAAGAAGACATTCCACAACCTTCAACACCACTTTTTTTGGCCTTCCATGAAATAATAAGTGGAGCATTTAATCCATGCTTGTTCTTTGTGTCGCCAACATAAGCCCGCCAGTCGAAAGTATGGAATGTATCAGCCCATTCCTTCTCACCCTTGGGACTCCATCTCCATGGATTTTATTAGTGACTTGCCTAGGATTATCCGTAAGCATTATGCAATCTAGGTGGTAGTCCATCATTTCTCTAAAATGGTCATTTTTTTCCTTGTAGCAAAACCACTACCGCTGCTCAAACAACGTAGCTCTTCTTTACTCATGTATGGGTTCACTTTGGCTTCGCACCAACATCATTTTTTATTGTGATGCCCATTTTCTCAGCACATTCTAGAAAACCTTGTGTGATCTCCTTGGCTATAGCCTTCAATATTCCACTACCTTTCATCCTTAAGCCAATGGCCAAATGGAAGTTGTCAATCGTAGCTTTGTGCATGCCCTTCGCATTCTATTCACCAAATCCAAATAGTGGGATACGTCTCTCCATATCATCAAGCAGAGTTATAATCACATTGTGCATTTCTCCACTGGCTTGTCGCCCTTTTAAGCATGTTTTGTTTATCAACCTTTAGCCCATTAGGATTTTCCTCTCACGTTGCATCCTTTATGCACTTCCCATAAGAAAAAAGAACATAAATACGACTTATCCTTCGTTCAATCCTTGGCAAAACACCATGCCCAAGTATCTAAATATCTCAAAGCATCCCAACAATGCTATAAAGAGTGCCATGATGTCTATCACTCTCCTCGGAATTTTGGTTATGGAGACAAAGTATTGTTTTTATATAGAATGCCAATGTTTCAAGTCCTAATGCCATCACAAGCTCAAGCCTCTCTGCTATGTTACATATACTATTCTGTAACAGATTAGTTCAATGCCCATTGTCTTAACTTTCCTCCTTAGTTGAGTATGCATGATGTAGCCAATGTCAATAGCCTCAAACACTATGAGCCTCATTTGCTTGAGGAGTCAATTACCATCTCACATCCCACTAAGTTCATACTTGACTTCCAGACCCCTTTGCTCCAAGACACGTTGTTAGACACTTGCATTGTTTCCACTTGACACTAGTAGCACACTTCTTATATTGTTGGACGAGGCCAAACTCTAGCACAAGCTCGTTGGTTTTATGAGGATGCAATGTGTAGGTGCTTTGCACATTTACTAGCAGAAGCAGGGACATTTCCAGGACTAAACAAGGAGGAATTGGGCTGCACCTCCTAAGGACGGTGCACCTCTAAACAATAAAAGAGAGGAAGACGCACAATCAAACTTAGCTAGTGGTGGATAATAAAAGTAACGTGCAATCTCCAAGAAGACGGTTAGGATGTTAGATAATTAGCTATTGGAATTAGTTAGCTATATTTTGACTCCTTCATACCATTGCAATAACAATTCTCTATATAAGAATGCTATTCTAAATAAGATATGGTCATTTTGCTCAATTCTCTTTCTTTCTTGTGATCTATTGTTTTTTGTCAAGTATTTTGTATGATATTTTTGCATATCTATCTTGTGTGACAGATCATCCATAACCAACTGCACAATTGAAACACTTTAAAAGTGGCTTGTTAGAGGCAAGCTAAGTCCAACACCTAATGGACACAAACGCTTAGTTGGCTCAAGGTGAAGCCAATACTCAAGGGACTAACTATCTTGCTCGGGTTTTGGACTCAACCAATTACCATAATAAGTAGTGTTTTGGAGGATCATAACTAGTGCATTACTTGAAAAAAGACTAATTAGAGGCAAGCTAAGTCCAATACCTAACAAACACACACACCTAGTTGTTTGGTGTTGAATGTAACACCTAAGAGACTAAAATTATTGTCCAGGTTATTTTTTTAACAAAAATGGATAATTTTTTTTTTTTTTTTTTAAAGAAAATTTCTAGGTCTGAAAGAGAAATTGCCAAATTAGCCATATGCAATCAACGAGGAATAACATCTACAAGACAATCAAAGAATAAACAATTTCGTACGAAAAGGAGAGGAACTCCAAGGTAATTATACTTAAGGAATTGGCTGAAATTCACTAGGTTCTCCATTGAGGCTGAGATGACCTTGTGCCATTAAGCAAGCTTTATTAGCCATAGAATTTGCCCTTCTATTCAAATCCCGTAAAATATGAAAGGAGTTGACCTTTTCGAACTCTGTTATTGAAATTCGAATTCTCTTCAGAATTTTATTCAAGACTGAGTTGTTAAAGTGACCTTCTGAATTTAGCAATTTAATCAACAGTTTCGAATCCCCATAAATTTGGATTGACTGAAACCCAACCTCCTTTGCAATTTGGAATGCCTTGAGGAGACTATAACATTCTGCCTGATTATTTGACATTATTCCAAGCCCCCAGCTGAAGCATGATTCAATTTTTCGATCAGGAGAGATTAACATCCCCCCAGCTCTGGATTTCCCAGAATTTCCCTTAGACACACCATAAAAAAATATAAGCAAAAGAGGACTTCTTCTAGCTGTCTGCAAATTCTGCCTTAGAGCATCGAATTCTCCACGAAGGGATGCAACACGGTTTGAAGGAGTTCAATTTACAGTTTCCCATTGTGCAATTTCCAAGCCACACGTTGACCTCACCTGAAAAATTTGACTGAGAAAAAGAATTGCAAACCGATTCTGATATGAGGAATTTAATTTTATTTGCAACCTGCACAAGATTCGTCTGCTTATTGTTGAATATCCCATTGTTCCTAGCTAACCACAACTTCCACCAGATGCATTTCCGAACTATCTACCAGAGTTTTTTCCCTTCCATGTTTTTGGCATTGACTTCGGAATTCCATTCTTTGCAGGGAATCTGCTCATTCCAGGAGGAGAAGAGATCTACTATATAGATTTGATATGGAGTATAGACAGAGAGGTCATAGAGGACCAACTCCCACACCTGACGAGAAAAATCACATTCAATGAATAAGTGGTCAAACGTTTCACTAGCAACGTTACGGAGACAGTGACAATATGGTCCATGGAACCCATGCTTGCTTAAATTTTCTCCTGTCGGTGCCCTTCTGTGCATAACATCCAGGTGAAAAAATTCACCTTGTGAAGGCATAAAGAGGACCACACCGATTTCCATATCACTGGAGCTAATCTTGGAGAAAGGGGAGATTGAAGTGCAAAGAAACCACGAGCTACTGAGTATTTTCCTGAACAACCCCACCCCCATTCATCCTTATAGAAACGATTTACTGTAGCAAACCTGATAAGGATAAAATCAATAAGTTTTGTTGATGAATAAGGTGCTCCAGGATCTCCAGAAGAGTCCATCCGACGCAATTCCCATCACTGTCCCAATTACAAATATCTGCCAGTCTGAGAAAACCTTTGTTGATTAGCCAAGTCTTGATCTCACACAACAAATTAATAGAGGATAGAGGCGAATTTCCTAAAATGTCATTTTCCCACTATAGAGAATTTTATAAAGGTGATGGTGGATATTATCGATTCCTCTTCTTCATAGATTCCAAATCGCAGTGCCAGTAGGGGTGGTAGCAGTTTTTATATTTCGTAGCGGACATCCCTTGAGATATTTTCTACTAAATATCTTGCTAACGGGATGATTTTCATCTGCATACAACTTCCATATAAGCTTTCCTCCCAATGCCAAGTTTACCAATTCAGGGTCCCGGATTTGCAAACCACCCTTTGAAGTAGGTTTTTTGAGTATTTCCCAACTGACAAAGTGCATCTTCTTTTTATTACCTTTACCACCCTCCCAAAGAAAATATCGAAGGAGTTTGAGATTTGGGTCGTAATGGACTTAGGGGCAAGGAGCAAAGAAAACTGAAAGAAGGGGAGAGCTGAGAGGACAACCTTAATCAATATCAACTTATTATCCTTGGTTAGCCATTGACCACCCCAGGAAACAATTTTTTATTTAAGTTTACAAAGCACTTCCAGCCACAACGAAGGAGGGCTGGGACCCAAGGTTAAGGGAAGACCCAAATAATTGATCTTATCCCACTTAACAAAACCCGAGAATCCCAAAGAGTGAGAAATTCTAAGAAGAGATAGTTGATCAACGTTCCAACCATAAACAACACTCTTTCTTTTGTTAATCAAAGCTCCTGAAGTCAAGCAAATTTTTTGAAGAATTACATTGAATGCTCGAGCAATATTTAGAGATGCCCCTCCCAATAAGAGAGAATCATCAGCAAAAAGGGCGTGGTTAATAGGATCCACACCACTTGCAATCTTAATACCAGGGAGAGAACCAACAGCCAGTTCAGCTGAAAGTTTTCTACTTAAAGCTTTTGCCATCAAAATATATAGAAAAGGAGACATGGGACACCCTTGACGAAGACCTCTTGTAGCTTGAAAGAAAGTTGTTGGTCTACCATTAACCAGAGGCATTATCTAGGGCCTATTAGTGCAAGCTTTTATTAGGCGAACAAAATCTGTGCTAAAGACAAAAGAGATGAGAACATGATAGAGGAAGGACGGATTGACCTGGTCAAATGCATTTTTCATATCTAGCTTGCTGAGCATGCCTTTTTATTTCCTTTGAAAGCTGGAGTGAAGGGATTCCTGAACTTGAATCACATTATCTATCAGATGTATTCCTTTAACGAACCCCCCCTGAAGAGGAGAAATTAAAGATCCTAACAGAGGTTTCAATCTTTTGGCTAAAAGTTTGGCCAGGATTTTATAAGAAGCATTACAAAGTGAGATGGGTCGAAATCTATCAAAAGATGCAGGGTTGACTTCCTTTGGAATCAAGGCAAGGAAGGTAGGCTTTGTGCTCCCTCCCATTTTGGCTTTTATAAGAAAGGTTGAGATCATCCGAAGGAGGTCAAATTTAATAATGTTTCAGCAAACCATGTAGAAGTGGATAGAGAACCCGTCCGACCTGGGGGCTTTGTTCGGCTCCATATCCCAAATAACATGTACAACTTCTTTTTAGGAGAAGGGTTTCACTAGTTCAGCATTATCCTCATAACTGTCCAATGAAGGAATGTTGGATAGAAAATCAGCGTTCAATATTTCATTTGAATTACCATCCTTCTAAAACAGTTGTTGGAAATGCGTATTAACAGCCTGTTGTAACTGCTTTTGACCTTTGATAATATCACCATCACTTGTGCAAATTTCAGATATATGATTACGAGAGAACTTGGACCTACATTGCCGGTGAAAAAATGTAGAGTTTTTATCCACAACATGTAACCATAGACTACAGGATTTAAGCCGTAGATGTTCTTCCTCCTGTCGGAAGGAGAGGAAAGAGGTAGATTATGTTGCTTGCTCAACAACTAACTATGACTTGGAAATTTCGTCGTTTTCCATGCTAAGCTGAAACTCAGCTAAGGCCTGAACTGACGCTTCCCTACATCTCGTTGGATTTGAAAAAGGAGTTTTAATCCACCTTTTCAAAGCGATATTGGTGAGATTTAATTTTTGTTCCTAGACAAAGCTGGGAGATCCTTCAATAAATTGAGACCAAACTTGAGATACAGTGTCCTAGAATCCCTCCCTTTCGATCCAAAGTAGACAGAACCGAAACGGGATGGGTCCAAGGTTTTCCTCTATTTCCAGCTGGAGAGAGATTGGATGGTGATCGAATGTAAGCTTTGGCAAGATTTTTTAAGAGATAATAAAATTGCCATCCATCAACGAGCTTTGGACAAGGAACCTGTCCAATCGTGCAGAAATTCAGGAAAAACCCACTCTGTTATTAGTCCAAGTAAAACACCCTTTCCTGGGCTTGAAATTGAAGAGATCTCTTGATTGGATTAAGGAGTCCACAACCTCCTGAAGAGGGTCCTTGCCCCTATTAAATCCACATTTTTCCTTAGGAGCAAGGATAATGTTAATATCACCAGCCACTATTATATTTGTGGGAGAGTGAATTTCCATATATTCTGATAGAATTTTCCAACATATTTTTTTCTCAAGAATATAACTGGGACATAGATATTGAAGAGAGAAATGGATATCTTACTAGATAAATGTTGTAATTCAGTGAAAATCCAGTGCTGGGTTGCATACGAGGATTTAAGGAGAAATTTATCCTCTGACCATAAAGTTGATAGGCCCCCAAAAGTGCCTTAAGCACTAACATCCTTGCCTGCGTTCTTGTTCCACTTTGACTTGCTCATAGATAAAAGAGTTTCCTTTTCTATCTTAATTTCTTGGAGCAAGAGAATGTCAGAAGGTTCCACTTTAAGTAGGTCTTTAACTGCTTCAACCTTCAATGGATTCCAGGTTTTAAACTCATAACTAATTACCATGAAACCAAATAATGTAAAGACTCATAACCAACTTTACCAACAAAACACTTTAAAAATTAATGATTAAAAGTAATATTAATTCAACACCTAATTGACTCATGGTGAAGTTGATCCAAATAAAGCAAAGTTCTTAACCTATTCAACTTTTAACATTATATTAAAATACATTAAAATGATTAAGAATTGATTTCTTGTGAAAGAAAAGACCATATAATATTAGGCTTTCTTAGTTGTTAAAATATTTTCACCAATTAAAAATATAATATTTCTTAAAAAAATATATCAAAGCAAAAAAAATACATTTTTTATTTATATAAAAGTCGTGTCTTACAAATAAAAAGAAACTCAAGATGAGATCAACTTCCTAAAGAGAAATCGGTCATGAAATATCAAGACACACAATACATAAATACTTATGGTCCCCGTCAACCAATAATAATAGCCCAAAACTCTACAAGTGGATGTCCAAAGACATAGAGTTGAGTTCATAAATATACTAATACAGAGCTACCAAAAAGAGAGAGAGAGATCCTCTCACAAAATATTCAACCTACCAGATCGAGAAAGTGAACCATTTCTCCAAACCTCAACGTAGATGTAACCATTTTTTTGGAAAGACAGTCTGCAGTGCAGTTGAGCTCTCTAAAAACATGTTGGAAACAAATGTCACAAAAGTTTGAGATCAAAATTCTCCCTTTCTTCAACCATGGATCTAACAACAAGGAATGAATATTAGCCCCCCCCCTTGAGCCCATCTAATAAAAACCTGGGAATAACTGACAATGAAAATGTCCTTAATCCTACAATGCAAGGCCAAGAAGAGAATACTCGACATAGCCAATAACTCCGCACGAGTATTGGTGCCTCTGCCTGCCCTCATCCAAACTTTTACAATCAAGTAAGGACTAATTTTCAATACCATATTGGCCCCACAGATTCCTGGCTGCTTCGCCCCATCAAAAAATCCAAAAATAGAATCCACATTAAAAAAGGATACAAAATAGATTGGGGTTCCTTTGGTTTCTTTTTTTTCCACTCATAAAAGGATCCCACAATCCTGTGGATAAGAAAACCTCGATCATATGCCCGAACATCAAATATGACCCGATAACTGGCCTTCCACCATTCCCAGATAAGGAAAAGGGGAAGGGCTCGAAGGTGCTTCTCAATAGTGAACAACCCAAAAAGTGTATCCTCCAGGGGTGGACCATCCCATGTTATGGAAAAACTAAAGTAGAGTTTCAATTCCAACCAAATATCCTTGAAAAGCGAACAAGAAACAAATAAATGCTGAACAGATTCCCCAAAAGATTTGAAAAAAATGCATCGACCAAGTACACAAAATCCTTGAGATTGCATAGCATCCCAAGTAAGAACCTTCGAATTAAGACGCATGCACGTGGAAATTTTGTTTTTTAAAGGACATATCCCTTTCCAAAGCCACTTGGTAATGGTTGGTATATTCCCGATCAATGATCGAATCATAAGCTAGCTTCATGGACACTTCCCCAGTCTGATTTTTTTGAACCCATGCCAACCTATCTTCATTATTTGAAATTGAAATCCCATCCTAAACAAGTTTACCAATGTATCGCTTCCATTCTTTCGCTAAATGGCTTTGTAAATTCAAGTCATGTGCCGACAACTAGTGCACCTTGTCCAAGTCCTCTCCACACCATACCTACTTCAAAACAACAATGTTCCTATGGTGAAGTTCTACAACCAAACATCTAGAAAGATTAGTGTATCCATGGATGCCCACAATAGGATCAATACCTCTATAAACTTGGATGCCACGTCCGATGGACGAATAGATAGCATGGATGATAATAGGAAAACTTTTCATAAAACTGTTCTAAATAGTTGAAACGTGAGACTGCTGAACCATGTAGTTTCTCAACCAAAATATAGGGCTCAAACAAAACAAGTATTTTTCCTTAATGACTTCCCCTCATAAACTCAGATTAGATAAACATCTCAAAAACCTCTTTGCACAAAGGGCTCGATTAAACCAAAACAACTTCTTTATTCCACAACACCCTGTTTCCTTTAGCGAAGATAACGTCTCCCAGGATGATAAATTAAACTTATCAACATTTAAATTCCCGGACCACAAGAATTGGAATGTCTTTTTTCTGATAGTTGAAATCATGGAGACCGAGACACAATAAAGTGAAAACTACAAAATGGAAATAATTCGAAGAACAAAGGTAACTAATGTTAACCACCCACCCAGAGACATATCTAAAAGGCCAACAGTTAATCTTCCTATGGATCCGCCAATGAGCCAGTCCTAATCTTTTTTGCAATAACTATTTGGTTTTAAGTTAAAACCAAGGTATTTGAAACTCACCTCAAAATCCACCAAATTATAGACAAATAAATAAGAGATCTCGAGCCTAAGTTCCTCATCGACTCCAACATATATGAAGTGAGATTTATCAGAACCGATCTCAAGGCCCAATGCACTACAAAATAGAGAAGTTATACCCTTGAAAGATCTTTGTTACGCTACAGATCCTTTCCCAAAAAGAAGCACATCGTCAACAAATAATAAATGAGTTATGACCACAGTCCCGACAATTTTGATCCCACCAATGACCTTATGCTCCTTACCATTGTGAATGAGAATACTGAGGCCCTCGATAGCTAGAATAAATAAGTAAGGGGACAATGGGAAACCTTATCTGATTCCCCTATTTCAAAAGAAAAAAAAAGTAGTATGCGAACCATTGATAAGTACCGCAAACTTGGCAGATGAAACACAACCCATAATCCAAGTTGATACTTCATATGACAAACCTTCTTGAATGAGTATAAGTCTAAGATAAGACCAATCTAATTGGTCATAAGCCTTAACAAGGTCCAACTTAATAAACATCCACATACTGCTGCTTCATTGAAAACCAAGTATATGATGTCGTCTCGGAGCAATCCCGCACAAATCCTTCCCACTCAGCAGGGTACAAGAGGGGGTACAATGGCCATCATATCGCATGAGGTTGAGCTCATCCATCGCAGATCTAAGATACAAAATACCAATTCTATCTTTTCCAGAGCGGGCAGATTCAATTAAAGGATGGGTTTGCATGGTGCTACGTGTATCGACGTCGTCTCGTGGTTTTGGAACCCGCCACCTTAGCTTCAACCTTGGGTCATGAAGGATGTAGTTCTGACCCTTGGTTCTATGGTAGCAGAAAGGTGCTTGTCTCCCCATTCAAACATAAGACCCCTTTGCCAAAGGGAACTGCTTCATTAGCAGCTAGATCTGCTTCTTCGTTCAAACCTCTGAGAATATGGTATAACTGAATTTGACGAAAGGAAGAAGTTAGTACATGGATTTTCTGGAGAAATTTCTTTAATTGGCTATTCAATGGGAGTTAATGGGAGATGAGCAAGTGGATGATGAGCCTGGAGTCGCAAAAAACAATGAGATCAGTAATACCATGAGCTGAGGCTTGAAAGAGACCTTGCCAGAGTGGTTATGCTTCGGCAATGTTATTTGTGTCCGTACCAGTTCCCTTGGAATACTTGAAAGTCAAATTGTCATCAAGGCCAAAGAGAAACCCTCCCCCTCCTGCCACCCTTGGATTGCCTTTAGAAGCTCCATTGAAGAACAACGTATTTTCCTTCAAGTCCTTTTTCCAGATAGAAAATTCATGTCTATCTTTCCTTATTTCCCACTGATTCACTACTAGAAGAGAAGGGGTTAAGCCAATAAGGGAGCCTGGATTGAGGCTTTGGAGCCAATATTTTTCATCATCATTGTATGGGACTTTAGGGACCTAAGAAGGCTGGTCTCTGAGACAATATCCTAATAAAGCTTTGATTTTATCCACAAATTTGATCGCAGGGGAGGAGATACCTCGGAATAAACGAGTATTCCTTTCCAACCAGAGTTTATAGAGAATAAATTTTGGAAGAGTCAACAGACACAAGTGAGCTTGTCTTTTTGGTGATCAATAAAGGGAGAGGATAGGGGCCAAGAGCAGAGCAGGGAGGAATGCCACTTGGAGTCTTATTGAAATTCCAAGGAGAAGTAACCAAATTACAGACTTCTTTAGCAAAAGGGTAGGCAAACATGAGGTCTCTTCTTCAATGAGGCAGAAATGGAAACCCAAAGGCCCTTCCCATCCTTTATTCCTTAAAACTTTGGAGGTAAGGATGCTATTGTGAGCTAGGGTCCAAATGAAGAAATGAACTTTGGGGAGGGATTTTCAATGCCAAATCCTTTTCCATACTTCTGGATATCTTGGAACATTGGGTTTAGCTTTTAGAACTTTATAACTAGCAGTCGTCGAATAGATTCTTGTCTCTATACCCTAGCCTCTGAAGTCTTTCAAGTGTTTAGCCACAGGGGATTTCCCTTGAAGCAAAAAAATAGAGTTTGCTTTTCTTCTAATAGATGAGGGGGACATCCCAGGATATCCCAAATTTTCCAAGCTTGATTTTCTTCTGGATCCCAGTTAGAAATATCCCCGAGTGTTGTCTTTCCTTGAGACTGAAGAAATTGCCTGATACCTTCCATCCCTGCTTGAGAGGCTAGGGGGGGAGCACCCAGAACTGAATCTTCCCAGATGCAAATATTGTTCCCATTTCCTGGGATCCATGTTAATTCAAGAGAGAAGAAGGCAAGAGCTTGCTTAGAAAGGGTGAAAATTGGGGAGCCTTTGGCAATTCTTGGAGCAATATCCAAGCTTCTTAATCTGGATCTAGAGAAGCATTTTTTCCAGAGCGCATGTTTGCTCCATGTTAGCTTCCCTGTAACCATATTCCATAGTAATTTAGCTCTTAGCGCAAGTTTTTGGCCTCGAATACCTCTAATTTGCATACCCCCTTCAAGGATTGGTTGTGTAACTTTTCCCCAACTTACCAAGGAAAGACGATTTTCATTTTGTTTCCCTCCTTTCCAAAGAAATCTTCGAAGAAGGGCTTTGATTTTGGCTAAGACCCATCTTGGAGATAGCAAAATGGAGCTCTGATAAATTGGCATGCTGGAGAGAACTGATTTAATCAAAACTGCTTTTCCTGCTAAATTTAGCCGGGAGGCTCCCCAATAATGGATTTTGGAGTTTATCTTGTCTACTAGGGAGTCCTTTTTTGAGGATTTGGGGGAAGATTTGAAAATTGGCACCCCAAGATATTTGAAGTCCGCCCACTGTGTTTTTCCTTCTATTTCTAAGGTTCAAGAAAGAGTCTGCATTTCTAAAGGGGAGCAGTTCCACCCATAGATTTGGATCTTACTATAGTTGATTTTGTTTCCTGGAGCTTCCTAATGGAGATCCAGATCTTGTTTAAACTTGTGTGCTACCATGGGCCTCGTTCCGCTTGGTAAGAGGGTATCATCAACAAACTAGGCATGGTTTATTTCTTTCACCCCTCTTACAATTCATAGGCCGAAAAGGCCTTGATGGATTCGGGTATGCTCAAGCTGAAAGGTAAGTGCAGAAGCCTGAATTGCATATAGAAGTGGAGAGAGCGGTAGCCCTGCCTTAATCCTCTTGAAGCCTAGAAAAACTCGGTTGCTCTTCCGTTCACCAAGAGGGCAATACAGGGTGAATTAATACAAGCTTTCACCCAAGAGATGAACTCTGGAGCAAAGCCGAAGCAAAGCATCACCTAAAACAAAAATTCATTCCGAACTCTATCAAAGGCATTAGCTAGATCTAATTTAATGACCATACATTTTTCCTTGCACCCTATGCTTGAATGGATTGCTTCTTGGACTAGGACTATGTTATCAGATATTTGTCTTCCTTTGACGAAGCCCCCTTGGTTTTTTGGGATGATTTTTGGAAGGATACCTTTGATCCTGTTAGCCATTACTTTGGTTATCACTTTGTACTCGATATTTCATAAGGAAATTTTCCTGAATTGAGAGAAGGAGGAAACTCCCTTTTCCTTGGGGATTAAGGCCAGGAAGGCCGAATTGGTTCCCCCCTATTTTCGTGCAGGATTGAGACTTGAAGACCATCTTAAGAAGATCCTTGTGGATGGTTCACACACAGCAAGAGAGAAATATGGCAGTAAATCCATCAGGTCCAGGCGCTTTATCTAGATTCATGTCGGCTAAGGCTTGTTTAATCTCTTCCAAAGAGACAAGAGCAGAGAGCTTACAATTGGAGGCTTCTTGAACTTTAGTGGGGATCGGGTCCAGGATCCTGGAGCTTCTGAAGTCCCCACCATGATCAACTTTTGTGTAAATTTCTTTGAAGTGCGAGTGAGCTGCTTTTTTGATATATTCAAAGTTGGTGATCATAGTGTTCTGATGAGATATTTCTTTGGCAGAGTTGAATTTATTTCTAGCTTCGGCTTGCTTGTGAAAGAAAGTTGTATTTTGGTTGGCTGCCTCTAGCCAGAGATTTCAATATTTCTGCTTCTAATATTCTTCTTCTAGTCTACAGGCTGAATGGATATTATTATGCAGGGCAACCTCCTTTTCCAACTATGCCTGGTTCAGTATCCCTTCTTCTATAAGAAGTCGATGCTCCTCAAGAGCTTGTTCTGCTTCCATTCTCTATTGGTGGGGGGTCTTCTAGAGTTTGGCCCAAGCCTTTAGGGCCTTTTTTAACCTTCGCAGCTTCTCTTCCCAGACGAAAAAGGACGATCCGCGTACCGAAATTTTTGAGACTAAAGAGACTAGCTCTTGAAAACCTTCCATGGAAGTTGAGGAGGGGTTGAAGCAGAACGAGATGGGCCCCAAATTTCTGTCCTTGGAAAAAACAAGGAGGATTGGCTTATGATTAGAGGCATTAAAGGGGAGGATAGAAGAACAGGGTTCAAGGCCCAATAGATGGAAGGAATGTTGGACCGGGAACCTGTCAAGGTGGGTTGTAATATGGAAAGGCCCTAACCTTTTATTGGTCCAAGTAAACTTGCCTCTAGATGGATTGATATCTTCCAGATCCCAGTAAGAGGTAAGGTATTCAACCCATTCTCTGGTGGGATCTCAAACACGATTACCTCCTTTTTTTCCTCTATAGGTAAGGTGAGATTTAGGTCCCCATCTAGGATCAAGTTTTCCAGTTGATGGGACCTCAAGTGATCATGTAGAAGATTCCAACATAATTGCGTCTCAAAGAGAGCCACAAGAACATAAATATTGAAGATACTAATCTTTATTCCTAAATCTTTTTTTTTCCAGGAATTATGTAAGAATACAGTGGGTGTTGATAGCAGAACTTACCAATTCAAATTTGGTACTATCCCAAAGCATCGCTATACCTCTTGACACTCCTTGTGCGCTTGCGGCTATGCTTCCTGTTTTTTTTCCAGAAGGTAGGAGCGACCTGAAGAAAGGCTTGCTCCTCCATTTTTGTCTCTTGGATTAGTAGAATATCGGTTAGCAAGATTTAGATGAGATATTTCATAGAAACTACTTTAGATTTTCTCCCCAACTCTCTACTATTCCAAGATACTATCTTCATTATTTACCTTTTGAGACTATGGACGCCCCTCGCGAGGCATTTCCCTGTTGCCTAGTATTCCTTGGATTTAGATGTCTATCCAAAGTGGATTGGGAGCCTGCTAATTTGTCCCTATAGGTTGTTGCTTCCCTTCTTTCCTTTTCAGATTTCCTTCCTCTCGTGTATTTTTTAACTTCCATTCTTGAGGCTTCAGGGTCTCCCTCTTCCACTTCTGAAACTTCTTCCTCCAATTCCTCCTCTGGGGTATTTCCCCTTGCCACTTGCTTTTGTCCTCTGGGATTTCTTTTGCTTCTTGGGCTGAAGTCGTGGAGGAAGCGGCCCCCGCTGCCTCTTTCAATTTGGGGAGGGCTTCGTCCTCAGGGATTTTAAGAGCGACAAAACTATTTCTTGAATTCAAAGGTTATTGTTAAGCATCCGTGGCTTTATGGGCTTAAGCAGATGGAGTAGATTATTTTGCTTCCTTTATTCTACGGTTTGCTCTCTGCTTTTGAGCGGGCTGCCATATTTCCTCAACTTGTTTTTCTTTGGGAGTGGCTTGGATTTTAGGGTAGTGTTTCTAAAAGTTCCCATATTCATGTCAATGAAGGAATTTAAACGACAACTACTCATAATCCAGTTTCTGGTAATGCTTCCAGTCCTTGACTATGAGCGAAATTGCCTCCGGAAGACCTGCTTCTAGATCTACCTCCACGCAGATTCAAGCATAGGCGTACTGGCATTTCAGATACAATTTGTCAATATACCTTCCTAGGTCATTCCTTATGGACTAAAGAGAGTCAACATTCCAGCAGTGGATGGGTAGGTTTGGAAGACAGACCTAGACTGGGACCGCCTTTGGTACGTCCGGGGCTGGATCAAAGTTTTGAGTCCACCGGTTCAATTATTACCCTTCTGGTCCCATAAAATATGGTCTGCTTCTGAAGATCAGATCTCTGTCCTCTTTGGAGATAAACTCAAAGAGAAAAAACCCTCTTCCTACAACATAGTTGGTGACACTGATGGAGATCAAGGGCCTCCAATTATTTTGAATCCAATTCTCTGTAGTTCGGGGCGAGGGTTAGAGGCCAGTGAATTAACCTACCAAGGCCCGATCTGATAGAGAAACCGCTACTTGCATAGGTTTATTAAGAGGGAGGGCGATCTGGAACTGCATCGAGCTTTTTGACAAATTTGGGCAGTGGGGGAACAATGAATCTCTTTCCCTGTGTGGCAATCAGTTTAGAAAAGGCGGTCTCTTCTTCAAACGACGGCGGAGGAGGGGGGGGAGGTGGATCCCCGCCTCCTACAACACTCATGACGAATCTCAGCGCGTAAATATAGAAACGTGGCAGAGCAAAATTTGATGCGTTGTTTATTTATAGTTGTTGTTATTATTTATATTATTTATTAATGAGTAGATAATATAATTGTTTTCAATAAGTTGATGATATAATTATTTTTATTAGATAAAATAGTAAAGAATGAAAAACATAAATTGATAATATATTTAAAATGACATAATTTTTTTGTAATTATTTATTAATTAAAATTGATGATATGATTTCGCGAAACAGCGACAGTGGAATGAAGCGCGGCAAATTTTCATTGCGGCTAGGGCCTAAACCCTAGCCGCCGCTTTGGTTTTCGTTTGCAGGGGCGAGGCCTTGGCCTGTAGCAGCCGTTCAGGGTTCGTTTGCTTGCAGGGCCACGGATCGGCGGTTTTCAGTGCGTCTCTTCTGCGTTTTTTGTTTTTGCATGCGTTTTGGAGCACGGGTTTGGCTTGCTTCCGCGACTTGCTTTGGTGGTCGCC
>LPNX011056703.1:428214-453924 GCA_001517045.1 Pseudotsuga menziesii
CTTCTCGAGGAAGGAAGACCGTGATCTAGTTTTCAGATCTGGTCCCTATTTCATGGGGTCAAGAGGGCTGTTCTTAGCCCCCTGGACTCTCGATTTCAATCCTGGAGCTGAGATCACCGCAGCCCCTGTTTGAGTTAGGCTGCCTCATCTTCCCTTACATCTCTGGGGGAAAGGATCTCTGGAGGACATTGGAAATAAGCTTGGGCAGTTCCTGGATAGCGCGGCGCCGAAAGGGGACCAATTTACCTGTGCTCATATATGTGTTGAGGTTAACCTCGAGAAAGGACTTTCGGAAGCCATTCAGCTCTCCCTAGGTGAATGGTGCCATATCGAAGAGCTGGATTACGAGCAGATACTGTTTAAGTGCCTCCAGTGCCATGCTTACGGTCATTTCGCAAAAAGCTGCCCCAAAGCCTCTGAGGATGCAGGACCAGCCAAAGAAGGTGATTTTCAGCCAGTATCTAATCGGCGAAGGCAGCCAAGGTGAAAGGAGCCAGCCCAGGCTCCGAAGGCCACTCCCCCAGTAGAGGCAACTCTAGAAAATAAAAACAGCATTGATGCGCTGAAGGAAGATGAAGTCCTAGATCCAGAAGCAACAGCAGTTAAGGAAGATCCACTGGCAGATGAAAGCCTTCAGGATCCCGCCCCTGAAATTCAGGCTTCAGATCCTGAACCCTTTGCCCCTACAGGTCTGGTTGTTTCAGTCCCCTCTAGCGGCTCTGTGGAAACTTCTGATCCTGAAGACATTTCAGTCCCGTCTCCACCCCTTACCCGAGGGCGAAAGTCCAATAAAGCGCATAGAGAAAAGGAGGCGGCCTCCAGCATTTCTTTAGGCTCTCAGAAAAGGCTGGACCCTTTCTTTAAGGGGCAAATTTCATCCCACTCGGTTTAATGCTTTGCTTCTGTCTTCTTCTTTGCTCACAGTTTGTGAGAATTTACTCATGCAAGCATTTTTTGTCATTTTCTCGAATTAGCTCTAGTCGCGGAAGGGATTTGTCTCCCAAGACTTTCACAAGAAGGTTGGCAGCACTGTTAGAGGTCACCAACTTTCTTCAGATTTGTAACTTTCTGATTCTGGCTTGCCAGAATGCCGATTAATGCCACATAACCGTTCCTGTTAAAAAAAATAAAAAAAATTGATGATATCAATATTTTTATTAATGAATTGGTTATAATTAAGATGATATAAATACTTTTTAATTTATTTTATTAAGTATTTAACTTTATTTACTAGCCTAGGAATGTGTGAATTAGATTAACGAGTATGAATGTAAAAAAATATAATGCAAAATAGAAGAATGGACCATTAGGTATTTCACAAATAGGTTAAAAATAATAACATTTTTTTATAATTAAAGTTCTATGTGTCAACTAGTTCTAACTCTACTGGTTGTACAATGGAGTGTTCTCTATCTAGGTTGTATAGCCTTAAGTGACATATTGAACTCATTTAAATTGAAGTTGAATGTTTAAAAAAATGAAGACATCAAATAATGGAGTGTTCTCTATCTAGGTTGTATAGGCCTAAGTGACATATTGAACTCATTTAGATTGAAGTTGAATGTTTAAAAAAATGAAGACATCAAAGGCTATTAAGAAAAATTCCTTGAAATTCATGTATATGTTATCACTTATTGCACTTATAGACTTGATAAGTTAGTTGATAAACATGGTTTATGTGAATCTTTAAATGAAAACTTCTAAATAACATGGTTTATTCGTTAACTTTAGTAAACTTCTTGACATGGTGCCTAAACATAACCTTCGGAAAAGATGACAATATCTAAATGTTTTATTTTATGGAAAAAAGTATATCACTGATTATTTCAAGAAACTAATTGTAATATAGCGGTAAAGCAATGTTGTTCTCTATCCCAAAAACATTTTGGCAATATGTTGTGTTAGTGTTACTTTAACTAGAGTAGCCATCACCCTTTATAATATGACATTTACCCTATGGATTTAGGAAACAATTTCAAATTCTTAGAAGTTAATAAAGTCTAGTGCCTTAATTGAGAATAACAACTTGGAGGAAGTTCATATCTAAAAATATTTTAGGTTGATCTTGATTGTAAGCTCACTTGGACTAGTAGTTTTCAAAGAATGATTAACTGAATTTCAAAAGCCTATTTTGAATTGAATAACAACCATAAAATGCTTGATTCTTATAAAAAAGAAAAAAAATGATTATTGAGAAACCTTATAAAAATTAGGCAAATCCAAAGAGAATTCTAAAATTAATTATATTAAAATTATAAAAAATATGCTCTACCGAATTGGTAGCTAATAGAAATATAAGCTAGTTAACATGTAGATGCTTCTTGCATTTCTTTATTAAAATTAAAATTATTATTTTAAATTAAAATTATTAATTTTAATATAATATATACAATTCTATTAATATAATATCATTGTGAATAAAAATATATATTTTCAACGCTATATATATATTACTAAACAACAATTATAATTTATGGTTCAAATTAGTGTAGAAGCATTCAAGAACCGAAAGAACATCTCTCCTCATGCTAGGCTTTATAAAAAAGACCCTTACAACCAATATATTTGGATAGAGAATACTGACATTAAAAAAAAAACCTACATACCAATATGTTATTTTGCCCCTATTAATTCTAACTTTTATAAGAAAAACAATTTAGATAAAAATTGTCCTTGCCATGGTTTAGAGAATGATATTTCTAGCCTAAGGAATGAAGGTAATATCCTCATAATGGGTGACTTTAATGCTCGTACTTTAAGCAAACAAGCTATTCTTCTAAGCAATTATTCCAACCCTAATCCTCTTTGGTTAGACGAAGACCTCACTCTAGCTAGCAAGTACAACATAAGTTTTGAAGATCTAGGGGAAAATTTGTTTGGGGCTAAGCTAGTCAAGCTTTATAGTGTTCAAGATCTCATAATTTGCAACGGTCTAAAGAAGTGGCCCAATTCTAGCTAGATGACCTGTATCCATGGGCTTGGTAGCAGCGTGGTAGACTATGTTATTTCCGATATCCCTTTATACAATGAAATAATAAATTTTGACATATTAAAGGACCACGAGCCTGACTCAGATCATAGACCCTTAATTGTAACTCTCAATTTTGTCATGCATAGAGATCCCATAGAAGATAATCCTTATAGCCAAAAGAACTTGATCTTTGATAGAAATAAAAATGATATTTTTTCTAAATTATTTAAAAATTAATTTGCTTCCTTTATCATGTATAGACAACATAGAAGGCCTCTATCATAATTTTACGACAACCCTCTCACATTCTATTAACAAGTTATCAAGTGAAGTCTCAAGTAATAAAAGAAATAGAAAAACCAACCATTGGTATGATAAAGATTGTAAAAATGCCAGGAGAGAAATTAAGGAAGCTCTTGATGAATCTCTTGAAATTGACAAGATAAAAATATACAAAGCCCTAACTATAAAGAAAAAAATACAATATATTCATAAAAGACAAGAAAATCTCTTACACCTCTCTAAGGTAGCTCCTAAGAAATTCTCGAGGCAGATTCTAACTAGAAAAACTAAAGATAATAATGGAATTGCTTTACACGACTGTAATTCCTATCTTAAAAAGCCTTATGAATCCCTGAATGTCATAGACAACTTTGAAACCCTGCTCACAACGATAGAAGTTTTCTCATTAGAAGACATAGATTTTGGGGTCAAGCGTTTGGAAAATGGAAAAGCTAAGGACATTGAAGGTTACTAGGCAAAAATCCCAAAAATTGGAGGCCTTGTCCTTATCCCTCGCATCCACAAGATTTTCAATCAAGCAGTCAAGAAAGGGTTCCCTAAACCTTGGACTCAAAGCCTCATTATCCCTATTTTCAAAACTGGGGATACAAACAACCCCTCTAATTATCGAACAATTATGATGAGCCCCCTCTTAGCCAAGTTATATGGTATTATTTTGGAAAAGAAGATCAACATATGGCTTGAAAGTGAAGGTAAGTGGGCTAAAGGCCAAGCCAATTTTAGAAGGCAACACTCAACAATGGACCACCTCGTTACGCTTAGGACAATTGTGGAGGAGTGTCGTAATGATAAATCCAATCTCTTTTGTTGCTTTGTGGACTTTAGAAAGGATTTCGATACAGTACCTAGAAATAACCTATGGAATAGATTAGAAGAGGTAAAGGTTCCTTTCGAGTTGAGAGTTATCGCGATAAGGTTATACGAGAATGTAATCGCTAAGTTTAACAGCAATGAGGGGTGGTCGATAGATATTAAGTGTAATATCAGATTTAAACAAGGTTTCCTCTTCTCCCTTGCCCTATTTGGCATTTACATCGATAAGCTAGAAGGTTGTTTAGAAGAAGCAAGCTGTGCGGGCGTGTTCTTGGTGGAATAGTCATCATCCTTCTTCTCTATGCTGACGATATTGTTCTTCTGGCAAGGTGTCCATCTGATCTTGATGAGCAACTACGACTTCTTAAGGATTTTTGCTCTACCATGGGTATGACTGTCAACACTGACAAAACAAAAGTTATGATTATCAAATCCAAGAAGGACACTTACGCTAATTTTGTGTATGACAATGACAACTTAGAGGAAGTGTCTTCTTACAAATACCTAGGAATTGATATTCATCACAAGCTCAATTGGAATTATAGCATTGAGAAAAGGATTAATGGAGGGTGGAAAGATTACTTTGGTCTTGAAAATAATTGTAAAGCAACAAACCTTGTGATGTGGGATAAAAAGAAGCTCCTCTTTGAAACTCTAGTCACTCATGTTATCTTGTATGGGTGTGAGGTTTGGGGTTGCAACATCTCTAGAGAATCTTGGAGAAAGATTGAGCAAATCCATAAGCATTTTATAACATATAACCTCAAAATTAAAAGCAATACACCATATCCTATTCTCCTTATAGAAGTGGGTCTTTACCCTATCGAGAGCCTAGCTATGACTAGCCTCCTATTGTACAAGCACAAAATCAATAACATGGGAGACCATAGACTTCCTAAGCTAGCTTTTAATTCCAACCAAAACCACCTAAGGCTCAAGCGAGGTTGGTATAAAGATACCAGGGCTTGGTTAAACCACTGGGAGATCGACGAAAATATTGCATTGCAAAATATTAATAACATAAAAAATATTGTTACTTTTAAGTTTAAAGAGAAACTGTGGTGTGAGAAAGATTTAGAGGCTAAAAGAAAATTAAGATATTATAAGGAGGTCATCAACCCTACTTTAGAAGATCAAAAGTATCTCTCTGTTTTAACCAGTTCAAAGAAAAAAACAAATATAGCCAAGATAAGAACGAACTCTCATGAGCTCCATAGTGAAACAGGTCGTTGGATTGTTCCTAAAACACCATGGGTGGAAAGGATCTACCGTCTTAGTGAGAATAGGAACATTGAAGATGAAAACCACTTCCTCTTAGAGTTCCCTGCGTACACTCACATTAGATCTCAGTTTCATAATCTTTGTTGCAACACTGACCTTCCTAGCCGTTTAACTTGTCAAAATTATAAGGAGCTCGGGACGCTTCTCACCGAGCTCTTTGAGCATAGGATTACAATTTTAAAACAAACTAATTAATTGGTTTCTTTAGGTCCGATAAACCAAAGTCTGGTCTTAGTGGATGATAACCATCATCATCATCATCACTATAAGAAAAAATTCCTTAAAAACTACTTAATTTTTTTTTATTATAATAAAAAATTATTGTAATAAATAAACGCTGATTTTTTTTAATAATAAATTGAAATAAAATATCAAATATTTTGTAATTATATTCATAATCGTTCACTCAAAGTCAACCATCTTAAATGCCTTTTAAAAAAAACATTTTCGAAGAAGATACTAGAATACCATAACCAACTTCCGTCGATTAATTTTTACATTAATATCCTCTTGGATTTTCACTAACATTAAGTGTACTAAACTACACTTATCCATTGTGCACTAAGTCTTTGTTTTCTTTGTGTTTTTTTTGCTTAGTTTTGGTGGCTGGTTCTTTAATGTTTGGTTTAGAGGTTGTGTATGAGTTGGGCCCTTTGTTTTGATTGTTGGTACTTAGTTTCATGTAAATATACTTTTATTAATAAAGTATAGTTTTCTTTTTGTTTAAAAAAACTATACTTATCCAATAGAAACTCAATTAATTTGCGATGGCAAAACATAGAAGTACTAATTATTATAATCAATAATGATATAAAAACATAAAGATAAAGATATAAGAATATAGGTTAAGTTATTGTTTATTTATATTTTTATTAATTTATTTTTTATTTATTTTTATTTTATTTTTGACAAATAACATTTAAAGCCATATAATAATTTTAATATCATAATTTTGTATCAAATATATATATATTAAAAAACCAAGTTTTAATATTTATAATATTCAATGTAATAGATTATTTTTACAAAACTTTATAAAAATATAGCAAAATTTTTGTATGTGTTTAAAAGTCAAGACTGGTGATAGATTATTACTTCATTTTAATTAAAAAAATGAATTTCAAACAAGTGAATAGCACTAATGTTGTTTATATTTGTTTCTAAGAAATACTTTAAATTATAAGTGAAAATTTAGTAAATAATTTAAGCTCTTTAGTGTAAATTCCAATAGGATATAATATAGAGTGTAATATTGTATTTCTAAGTAGTTAAAATGTTAAAATATCTAGATGTATTTTCCAAATATATTTATTGTACTTATATTATGTAATTTTAATAACTATTATTTATCATATAAATTTTAATAACTTTATATATATATATATATATGAATATAATTTTAAAATAAACTGGATGAGCACTCTTTGTAGATGGTTTTTTGAAAGAATAGAGGGGGACAAAAATAGCGCTCCAAGAAGATTTAAAATTTTTCTCTGGTTCGATCTGGCTGTTTGTTTGTGGTGGTCGTTTTTGTAGGCTCTCTAAGCTCTTGTCTCGGCCTAGCTTTCTGCTGGGTTTGCCTTGATCATATGTAGGCTTCGTTTTGGTTGATCTCTGCTGATTTTGGTGGAGGATCCCAGTGGCATCTTGCTTGCAGGGTTGTGTTTCCTGGTGGTTCTCGAGCTAGTGGATCCAGATTGTCTGTCCTCTGGAATTTGATCTTGATTGAGCTTTTCTTGGGGTTCTCCCCGTTCTGTCTCTAGTCTCTCTGTAGAAGCCTGGTGTTGTTCTTCTTTGAAGCTCTCTGGAGTTTTCTTATCAAGAATCGCTGTCATCTTGTGGCCAAGCAGATATTGGCTCGGTCCGGCTGATTCTGGCCCTTGTCTCTGAATGGGAGTAGTGCCTACGTGACTCTCGGTCAAGAGGTTTTTTGCAGGGCTGTTTTGAAGAGCTTCTTAGTGTTAATTCTTTGATGTAAAATTGGCATGAGCTTTTTGGCTCCATCATTTTCAATTCTTTCTTGACATAGGGATCCTCTACTTTGGATCGGCATTAGCCTTGCTCTTTGCTGGAAGTGTCTCGTAGTTGGATCTGGTGCTGCTCTCCTGCCTGATTAGTCTATGGAGCCTGGTGTCAGTGTGGGAGTCCTTGACTCCTTCCTGGAAAATTTTATGAAGAGGAGATTCCTTCCTTGACATATCCTCTGGTTCTAAGAATCTTTTTCATCCTGGACTGTCCGCTGAGTCAAAATCTCTCTTGCATGGGATTTTCTTGGTGAATTGTGCCTTGTAGAGGGCATGGATTTCCTCTTTCAGAGCTTCTCTGGCTAGCATGTTGGTTGTGAGTTCTTTCTTTGCTTTGGGTTGGCTGCTGTGTCTTTGTGGTTGATTGTTTCGCTGCAGTAAGGCTTTGGTGTCTCTTCTATTGGTTGGAGTGTGAGGCCTTCTTGATTCTCTGAGCCTGATGGATCCTCCCCTTCCTCTTCCTCCAGACTTAGTGGCTTTCAAGAAATTGATAGCTACTAGTGGTAAAAGGATTGGGGGCCCTGCTCAGAAGTTTGTGAAGAAAGTTGATATCCCGTCTGTTGAATTGCCTGTGGATAGGACCTGTCGGTCAGCCTTACATCTTGCAGAACGGGGGTTAATCGGTCAATTCACTGGCCTTTGGCCTTCTCCATAGTCCATTGATGGCTGGGTGCAGAGAAATTGGTGTCCCCGAGTTGCTGAAGGAATTTGAAATCACTTTGTTGGACGTGGCTATTATGTTTTTGTCTTTGACTCTCTTGAGGACCGTGACCTTATTGTCCAAAATGGTCCCTACTTCATGGGCCCTCACTGGCTCTATTTGAATAAACGGACCCCCGATTTTGACCCCTCTCTAGATGTTCCGTCTACAGTTCCGGTTTGGGTTAGACTCCCTCACCTTCCCTTACACTGTTGGAGTTCTGACTCCCTGGAAGCAATAGGGAACACGCTTGGTAAATACATTGATAAGGCTGATCAGAAAGACAATTTTCCTGTGCAAGGATTCATGTAGAGGTGGATTTGGAGATTGGACTGCCGGAGGCTATTAATTTAACTGTCGCTGAGTGGTCTCATGTTCAGGATTTGAATTATGAACAAATCCCTTTTAAGTGTAGATTTTGTCATGGGTATGGCCATTTTGCACGCAACTGTAAGAAAAAGTTAGAAATTGAAATTAATCAAGAGAAAGATGCCTAGTGGACTCAAGTTCATAAAACAGGAATCTCTCAAGGACCTAGAAAGAAGGGTAAGGAAAATTCTGGGTCTGGGGTCTCTACTATTGGGGAAATCCCTTCTAAGGTTGTGGAAACCTCCATTGGTCATAATCAGTTCGCAGTTCTTAGTCCTTCTGAAGTTCTTGAAGAAGGTGAATTACAGCAAATTGATGGGCTCGTGTTTGAAATCGAAGGCATAGTTGTTGATCCTCCTCTCTCGAATTCTTCCAAGGTCGGAGATGTCCCTCTTGGGGATATCTCTCCACCTTCTTATGCTGATATAGCTCGTAAAAAATTGACTATCAGCCCTGGTTCTTCAGATGAAGAATCAGTTGATTTCTCCAAAAAGACTGGCAGAAAATCCAAGAAGGAAATCCGTGAAGAAGAGGCAGAAAGATTAAAAATGTAAGGAAGTCAATCCACCATAGAAATGTCCTATGGGCGGAACAAGTGAACCAGGACATTAAAGGGAGTAGCAAATCCCTCGAAACAGGGTAAGTAATGCAGTTTGTCTCTTGGAACTGTAGGGGATTGGGGAACCCATCCAAAGTTTAAGCAGTCAAAGATTTATTGAAAATGGTCCCTTCAAAAATACTCTTGCTCCAAGAGATCAAAATCAAGGAGGAAGCCCTTCTTCTCCTTAGCAAAAATAAATGGAGATTCACCTCGGACAAAGCGGTCAGTGCTAGAGGCACATGTGGATGATTATCCACTTTATGGAGTGCTGAGAATTTTCAATTGTTAAATTTTCATGCCCCTTAGCACTAGATTTTTACAGAGCTCGTTCACTCTGCCAGTAAGTTCTCCATCGCCCTTTTTAACCTTTAAGTGCCTGTTAATTATGTTGAAAAACAGGTTTGTTGGAGGACGCTATCTGAGTTCCTCAATTCTTTCTCTCCAAACAAAATAGTAATAGCTGGTGATTTAAATATCACATTTGCTCCAAATGAAAAAAAAGGGTGGTCTGAGTGGCAAGGATTTTATGCTTGATTCGGTCGAGGAATTGATTCAAGCTTGGAGTTTTATAGATATGAAGCCCAAGCTGGGTCGTTTTACGTGGTCAAATAACAGGGTGGGCGCTGCTAGTATTTTGGCCAGACTTGACCGGTTCCTTGTTCACAGTTCTTTAATTGATGAAAGGTTCATCATCTCTATAAAAATTTTGCCCAAGTTATCTTCAGACCATCAGCCAGTCAGTTTGTTGTTAGAAAAGGAAGAGGAATTAGGGCCTCTCATGTTCAGATTCAACCCACTCTAGTTAGAGAGAGCTGGGTTTATGGATGTTGTTTCCTAGGCATGGTTCGAGTATGTTGTGGGCTCTCCTAGTTGTGTCTGGGAGCAAAAATTGAAGAATACTAAGCAAGCACTTAAGAATTGGGTCAAGACTCCTCTCCCCACTCCAACGGCTAGCAGGGTAGACAGAGTTTCTGAATTAGCATCTCTTCAACTCGGTATTGAAGATAATTACATTTCCTCTTCGCTTCTTTCTCTTGAGAAATTGACCCAATCCAACGCTTCTCTCTCTTTTAGAAATGAAGAAGAAAATCTCAGGCTTAAATCTCGATGTCTTTGGCTGAAGTCCGATGATAGGAATAATGCTTATTTTCATCGCCAATGCAGGATTCGCCTCTCCAAGAATCATATCTTGAAAATATCCGCTGAGGATGGTCTTATTATTTCAGGATAGGAGCAATTAAAACAGTCAACTTATAAGCATTTTTAGCTTCTCTATCAGGATGATGGTAAGTCAGATGAGGAAGTTGTTGCTGAATATTTGGAGAACATACCTTCTCTAGTAAGTCCATAAGAAAATTGTGTTTTAATGAAACCCTTTTCTGAATCGAAAATTGTTGAGGTTATTTGGGCTATGGAGTCAGACAAGGCTCCTAGGCCGGATGGTTTCTCCTTCCACTTCTATAAAGTCTGTTGGCCCATAGTTAAAACAGATTTAGTTCGAATGGTGTCCACTTTTCAAAGAAAAGGAAAGGTGGGTGGTTGTACAAATCCCACATTTCTAGATCTCATCCCTAAAGAAGTTAATCCTTATTCCTTTGATAGATTCCGCCTGATTTCGTTGTGCAACGCTTCTTACAAGATTCTAGCTAAACTCTTAGCCAACAGGATTAAGCTTCTACTTGGAAAACTGATCTCTCCTCTCCAAGGGGGATTTTTTAAGGGCAGACATCTGGTGGATAATGTTATCCAAGTTCAGGGTCCCTTCATTCAAGCTCTCAAAGGAAGGAGAAAGGTATGTTAATTAAGCTAGATATGAAGAATGCTTTCGATAGAGTTAAACTCCCCTTTTTCTATGATGTCCTGCTTTCCTTTGGGTTTAGTCTGGAATTTGTAAATCTAATCAAAGCATGTACTAATGGGCCTTGGATCGCGCCATTAGTCAATGGCAGACCTTTTGATTTTTTCAAAGCTTCCAGAGGCCTTCGCCAAGGCTGTCCAATGTCTCCCTTCTTATATATATATATTGATGGCAGAAGCTCTTAGTAGAAAACTGGTAGTGGAAAAGGAAGTTGGTTATCTTATAGGTATTAGAATTGCAAGGGGTGTGGATCCAATCAACCATGCCCTTTTTGCTGATGAATCCCTTCTTCTCGGTGGGGCCTCCATGAGGATGGATAAGGATTTTGACGAAGTTCGCAAAAAATTCTGTCAAATTTCAGGTGCATTAATAAACAAAAGCAAGAGCGCTGTTTATGGATGGAATGTTGAGCAAACCAAAATCCTCCGAATTTCAGAATTCTTGGGTTTCCCTAGTTTCGACAAGTGGGAAAAGATCGCGTATTTGGGTCTTCCCTTAACCCTTGGGTCCTCCCCCCCTCTCTTTGGTTGGATGTTATTGCCAAATTAGAAGCTAAAATCAATTCCTGGGGTGGTCATTGGCTAACTATGGATGGTAAATTGATCCTAGTAAAAGTTGTTTTGTTAGCTTTTCCTACTTTCCAATCCTCTTTGATGCTGGCTCCTAAGAGTATCCTGGCTCAGATCTCTAAAATTTTGTGTGATTTCCTCTGGTCTGGTGGAAAAGGCTGTCAAAATAAGTTGCATTTGGTTCGATGGGATGTCCTTATATGTTCGTTTTCAGTTAGTGGCCTTCAGATTCGGGACCCTGGCCTCGCTAATATAGCTTTGAGTGGTAAGCTGCTTTGGCAACTCTTTGAGGATAAAAACCACCCTGTTAGTAAAATTTTCCAAATGATGTATATTAAGGGTTTCCCTCTGAGATCTATTACTTCTGCCAACACTCCCCCGAGCACTGCAATCTAGAACTCTCGCAGGAAAAGCATTGAATTCTTCACCTATCAGCTATTCAGAATTCCTGGAAATGGGAAAATTATCCTTCTATGGGAGGACAATATATCCGGTAATCCCCCTCTTTCCACTGTTCTCCCGCTATCAGATTTTTTGACTTGGGCAACAAACAAAGGACTCATTCAATTGGCTGATTTCTGTAGTTGGGATGGTTCTGGTAACTAGACTGGTTGGGCATTTCCAGATCTTCCTGTTGGCTTAATTCCTCAAAAAAATTTGCTGCTTATTTCTCTCTCAGGTCTTGCTCCTATCCACATCTCTTAGAAGGATAGATGGGGTTGGGGCTAGGATGGTTTTTATACAGCTGCTAAAGGTTTTAATGCTCTTCTTCCTCCTCTTAGCTCTTCATTTCCTCCAGCAATCTGCAAAACAATGTGGTTTTCTCTCTGTCAGCCGAAGGTCAATTTTTTTACGTGGCTTGTGTTAAATAAAGAGATATTGACAAGACACTCTCTCTCAAATCGTCGTTTTTTTGGGCCATTTAGATGCTGTCTATGTAAAAATGCAACAGAGACAACAGATCATCTTCTAGGAGACTGTGATTTCTCCAGAACGGTTTGGATTTTGGTCTTTCAGGGTATCAATTGTTTGTCTTTCCTTCATCCTATAGTGTCAGCACTTCCCCAGTCCTTAGTGGCTACTTTTTTCACGGCTTGGCATGCTCTGCGTCCACCAAAGTCAAGGTCTGTTGTTTTGCACTCACACTGGCACTTGGTTCTGAAGTTTATGTGGTAGGCTCTTTGGTTATCCAGAAACAAATGTATATTCAATGAACAACCTCCAAACTTCTAGAGCGTGGCCAACTCTTCCATTCGGTGGTTTGAAGAATCTTCTGGTTTGAAATCACAGCCAATTTCAGCCTTAGCGGGTTTGTCTCCTTGTTCAACATTTTTGGGAAATAGTTTGAAAAGTATCAAGCCTGTCGGACACTTGTCCTGGAGATTTCGTGGAGATATGGAGGCTCTCAACAAAATTTGGATGTACTCCTCTTCAGCTGTAATTTTCTTCGATGGAGCTTCAAAAGGTAACCCTTGGGTCTCTGGTGCCGGTGGTCTGGTATTATCCCCAGATAGATTGACCAAGTTCAGTTTTTGTTGGAGACTAGGTTCACTGTCAAATAATCAAGCCGAAAGTTATAGCCTTTTAATGACAATTTAGATTGCGAAGGAGAATGGTTATAAGACTGTCCAAATATTTGGTGACTCAGAGTTGCTGATTAAAGTTTTAAATACTGGTGATCGTTTCAATAATTATGCTTTGAACATTTTACTATAGAGAATTCGAGTTAGACTGAAAGAATTTGATATGGTTGAATCCTTCCATATTCTTCAGGAATTAAACTCTTCCATTGATGCCTTGGCTAATAATGCCAACCTTCTTCGTCAAGGGTTTCTAAGCATCAATGGTGTAGCCAGTTATTTCCACTCTATTTCGTAACTATGTTTCTTAGCAGTTGTAATTTGTATTTCTTGGGAGATTCCATCTTCTCCGTTAGCCCCTCACCTGACTTTTGTTTATCTGAATAATGTAAATAGGTTGATTGGCATTGCTAAAAAAGACCAGCATCCTTCTTCATAATAAATTTAACCGTTTTTGTTAAAAAAAAACTAAATAATTTGTTTCTTCATCATCATATATAATATTTGTTAAATAATGGAGAGCGATGGAGGGTTTCGATGGCAGCGAGGGTTTCGATGGGGATCTGCAGGGTAAGCATGAATCCTTGTCACCACGAGCCCTTTGAGAGGTCTAGCAGGTGCCTGAGCCTTCTTACTCCCACCCTGTGGCAGGATTGGGGCAGGTCTGTCAGTATCAGTGAATAGGTGGGCTTTCTTTCGCAGCTTTTGAGACTCTTTTCACCGGTAAAGTTTTTTACATTGCCCTTGGTTAATTTTTCATTTTTAATTGTACTGGTGGATCCGCTGGGATGGGGCCAGAAGATGAACTGGTGGATTATACATTTGACCCAACGGTAGAGGGCATCTTTGGTTATAACCCTTCGTGTGGTCATGAAGAACTAGCGGAAGACCCAGGGGGTACATGGAACAAGATTTTGGCAACAAAACACCCATCGCCGCTCGTGGAGGTCGACTTCTTACCATCTGGGTTCTTTTATTCCCCCCCTGCAGATGCAACGCTGCCGGAGGAACCCTTTTATCCAACAGCGGGGGTACCACATCTGCAGGAGGGTCAGTTGGGAGGTCTCCCTGAGATCGGTGATTCAGGGTTGCTTGTTGAACTGAGATGTAGTGAATCTTTTTTCTGATGGGGGTCTAGTGGGCGGTGGGGTGAAGAAATCGGGGGAAGGCTTTGTCGATAGAGCTGTCGGGGCACAAGAACATCATGGCTGCCCGAGTTTGAGCATTCCAAAACCCCTGCTCGCTGGTGGATATGATGGTAGCTCCAGCTCGCGCAGTAAGGGCCAGCGTAGAAGGAAATGGCCTAAGATGACGTTGATTTTAAATTACACAGTCGGGGAGGATATCAGTTGGGCATTGATGGAAACTTTGGTTAATTTCACACTTGTTGGGCGTTTCATTGGAAAAATGCTGTCGGTCAAGGCTGTCAATTCATGGGTGTATGATTGCTGGATGGGGGATTTGGGAGTGGTTCCAAAAGTTGAAGGACTGGCGCGAGGGTAATTTTCCTTCAATCTCGAGTGGGAGGACCATCTGAATTGGGTCATAAACCGAAATTGGTCGTTTGAACAGACTCTGGTTTTGATTAAGAAGTGGCACCCCATGTTCGATGCCAACAGGGAATGTGTTGATGTGGTTCCAACGTGGGTCAGACTTCCCAGCTTGCGGCTTCCATTATGGACCATGGAACACTTCAGGCACATCGGCAATCTTCTAGGTACCTTTTTAGAGGCAGACTTCTCCTTCAATAGCACTGGTCTGAAGAGGGTGGCTCGTATTTTGGTCAGTATCAACATCAGGAATGGTCTTCCAGGGGCTATGAGGATCAATTGGAAGGAATATTCACATCTTCAAACGCTGGATTATGAGAATGTCCCCTTCTGTTGTCGCCGATGTCATGAGTATGGCCACCTAGCAATTGATTGCCCTCTCGCAAGTCATTGCAAGGAAAACAGACATAAGGAGGACATCAACTCTATCTCGGGTGGAGAAGGGGACATTTCGGCACCCTTGTCACCGTCGATCTCACCAGTGGGACTTGATTTACCTTCTGTGGATGCTAGTGCTGCGGAAGCGGCACCTCCGAGAGAGCTACAGGTTGCAGCTCGAGAGCGTATGGTCAGAGAACCCTTTCTGGTTGGTGCTCTGTGTATGCCTTCTTTCTCCCTTCCCTCGTCATTTCATTTATTTTCTAGTCATTTGAATGTTTCCGGTATTGACTGGGTGGAGGGCCTAAAGAAACTTTCCCTTACTTCTATTGAGATTTAGCCACCCATCTCTGCTGCACTCATTGAGAAAAAACCTTCTGGTCTGGTTATCGAACCCGCCCTGCCTGATTCGGTCATCTCACCAACTGAATCCTCTGACTCGAGTTATTTCCTGCGTTCTGGCACCAAAGGTGGCTCTGGAGGCATGGGGAGAAACCCGTTGGGCACCACGAGGGGGAGGGGTCGTGTTTCACACCTAGCTAGGGCACAATCTCATGCCAAGAAGGATGTTTAGGATGGGAAACAACTTCCGATTGACAGGGCACTTAGAGTAGTGAATTCCTATAAGAAAGGCCATAGATGAAGATTCTTTCCTTTAACTGTCGAGGTCTTGCTGGTCCCCATAAAAGATCGGCATTGCGATGGGTGGTTGATTTAGACCAGCCCGAGATTATTTTGTTGCAGGAAACATTGGGTGAAGGTTTGGAAGTGAAGACTAAGCTTGAAAGTTGGTTTGGGGGTTGGTGTTTTGAAGCTTTGGATGTTCGTGGCCGCTCGGGCGGCTTGGCTATTGGTTGGAACCCTCGCAGTGTGAAGGTTCTCAATGTTTGGGGGATGGAATCGGTCTTGGGTATCATTATTAAAGCCCTAGATTTGGCCGATACTTTTGATGTTATCAACATTTATGGTCCTTATCTGAATAGAATTCCGTTCTGGGATACTATCACCAAACATTCGATGTTTGGGGGGGACAATCTGATTATTGGGGGGGATCTCAATTTCTCTTTGGGTCAGGAAGAGGTCTGGGGGCCTCATTCTAGACCAGACAAAACTTTCTGATTATTTTACAAGACTCTTGGTGGATAAATGTTGGATAGATGTGGAGCCAGTGTTGCTCAAGCCAACTTGGAAAAACAATAGATGTGGGGAGGCAAGGATGTCGAAGCGCCTGGATAGATTTCTTATCTCTAAAAGAATTGTGGACAATCGTCATCTTGTCCGACAATGGATTGGGTCATGGGGCCTCTCGGATCACTCCCCAATATTTCTGGAACTCATAGATGGGCCTAACAAACCACCTTGTCCTTTAAATTTCAATAAAACTTGCCTCCAAGATGAAAGCTTTATAGCCCTTATTACTGAAGGTTGGGTCATCTATAGGCCGGGGAATGTGAACTCGGCTGCTTTCCATTTTGCAGCTAATCTAAGGCACCTGAAAGCATTAATCAAGCCTTGGGCATATGAAAAAAGGATAAGGGATGCCCACAAATTGTCTTAGGTTGAAGCTGATATCGCTGCAATCCTTGCTCAGGAAGGAGGTGGTCTCACGACACATGAAGAGTTTGGTGCTCTGAAAAGACTAGAGAGCCGTAGGACCTCGCTTCTGCTGGAAAGGGAGGAAACATGGCGTCTAAAAAGCAGGGATGATAACACAAAAAAATTTCATGCTTTTGCAAAAGGCAGGAAGACTACCAACACTATATGGAGATTAGAAGATGAACTGGGTAACTCTTAGGACACTTTTGATGGTATGGCCTCCCTGGGGGTCGAACACTTTAAAAATATGTTTAAGGCACCGACACATGCTACTCTTGCTGAAATCATCAGAACTGCGCAGATGTTTTCGAATTTCGTCGGGCTGGATGAAAACCAAGCCCTTTTGGAGGAGGTGTCGGAGGAGGAATTAAAATGTGTGCTGAGCAGTTTTCAGAAGGATAGAAGTCCTGAGCCGGATGGTTGGATGATTGATTTCTTTATGGAACTATACGACCTGCTGGGACAAGATCTCTTACAGGTGGTGAATGATACTCGAATCTCTGGCCGGATCCCAGCTTGCTTCAACTCTACTTTCATTGCTCTTATCCCAAAAGTGGATAATCCTCTGACACTAAATGAATTCAGACCTATCTCTTTGTGTAATTGCATCTATAAGGTGGTCTCGAAAGTGATTTCTGGTAGATTCAAGCTGATTCTTTCGGAACATATTTCATTGGAACAATTTGGCTTCTTGGAAGGCAGATTGATTCATGAAGCTATTGGGGTGGCCCAAGAAGGAATACATAGTATGAAAGTCAAAAATATAAAAGGAGCCATTTTCAAAATTGACCTGGCAAAGGCATTTGACAAGGTAAGCTGGCTTTATCTTCGTTTGCTTTTAATGTACCTGGGTTTTGATATTGCGTTTATCAGATGGATTCTGAGCTGTATCACCATTGTCTCCTTTTCGGTTCCGATCAATGGTGCGGCCTCACCATTCTTCCATGTGGAGCATGGGCTTCGACAAGGCTGCCCATTGTCACCTCTTTTATTCCTTTTGGTGGCTGAGGGTCTCAGCCATGCACTTAAGGAGGCGATAAGGCTGGGCAATTTCACTGGGCTGCAACTTGCACAGAACCTCCACATCTCACATTTGCTCTTTGTTAATGACATCTTGATATTTTGTTCGGGCTCAGTTAGGGATTTATGTGCTTTAGATTATATTCTCAAGCTCTTCTCTAAAGCAACAGGATTGGAAATTAACATTGGCAAATCCACGGTCATCCCCTATCTCTTATCCAGGGAGGAAGAAAGGATCTTATCAGAACTTTTCCCTTTTCATACAGCAGCTTTTGAAGAGGGTATACACTATCCGGGGTTCTTTATAAAACCTAACGACTATCAGAAGTAGGACTGGGCTTGGCTGCTAGAAAAACTGGACAAGCGACTCAAATTGTGGTGTCATCGCTGGCTATCGAGGGCTGGCAGGCTTGTTCTGGTCAAATCTGTTCTAGAGGCTATCCCAATGTACTGGATGACATTGGCCTGGATCCCCAAGGGTATACTTGAGAAGGCTTGCTGCATTTGCTTTCCTTTTATATGGAGCGGGAAATAGGAGGCTCATGTGACACCATGGGTCAGGTGGGAAAATATTGTTGTTCCTAAAGGCTTTGGGGGCTCAAAAACATTTTCCTCTTTGCAAAATATTTGGCGGCTAAAGGCAGTTGGAGGATTTTACAAATGGACAATCTTTGGACCTCTGCAATGATTAACAAATATATTGAGCCTGTCTCGCTAAAGGACTAGATCCGCGCACCTGATAAATCTCATGCTGGGGGATCCATCTTCTGGAAAGCTGTGATTAAATCCTTTGATGTCATTGGTGGTGGATTGGCTTGGAGTGTAGGTAATGGGAGAAAGATTCGCATTGGGGAAGATCCTTAGGTTGGATGTCTACAACAACATCTTCTTATGGAAGACACCATTCAGGCATTGAGGGAGGCGGGCTATTATCACCTACACCAGCTAGTGGCTCCAATGCAAATGGTCCGCTGGGGACAATCTTGGATCCGAGCCGAGGAAATGGGGTTGGATGCACATTCCATCGGGGATCTGGAGGAGTATACCAGATCGCTCACCAGATGTCATATTCTTTTGAGAGATTGGGAGGATATATTAATCTAGAACTTTGCACCACCAGGGAATTATACTCCGAAGTCAGGATATAATGTTATGAGTGGAATGGGACTGGACCGTGAGGTGGTCTGGTGGTGGAAAACTCTATGGAAAATCAAATGTCCACCCAAAAACAAACTCTTCATGTGGTGTGTTCTTGAGAATAAGCCCTGACCTGGGACAATTTGCAAAATAGAAGTTTCCAGGGTTCGGGTTGGTGTTCACTGTGTAAAGGGGAATCTGAATTTGCCATACACCTTTTTCTCCATTGCCCATACACCTTGGCGGTTTGGAAGGAATGCAAAAAACACTTTGGCATAAAGTGTGTTTGGAGGGGGATACCATCTTACTGGCTTGGGAACAGTGGAGATGAACCTGTCTGAATGGCTCCTTGAATGCTCTTCCTCTCCTTGTCATTTGGGGTATTTGGTTAGCTCGCAACAACTTAATTTTATCTGATAAATGTTGCACTCCTAAGATTACTGCCTCACTGACCTGTGGGATTATGGAATCTTTTCCACATCATATCAGAGCAAGACAACAGAGGTAGGCATTAGAGGTCGAAATTGATCAGGGTGCACCTTGGGCGTTTTTCGAAGGGGCGGCTCAAGAAAATCGCTGTGGAGGGGGTGCTATTTTGTTTCTTAGGGAAGGTCATAGTTTTAAGATCACGATGGGCTTAGGTGAAGGCATCAATAACTATGCTGAGCTACTCAGCTTAAAATGGTTACTCATTTTTGCAGCAGAGAAGGGGTGCCGTGCTCTGGTTTGTTTTGGTGATTCTAGGAATGTCATCAATTGGGTCAAAAAGACTCAGGTGTATAGACACTTGAGATTGGAAAACATTTTGATTTCTATTGCTGATATTATTGGTTCTCTTGATTCATTCTCTTGTAGCCATGTCTACAGGGAGAATTACAGGGAGGCGGACCTGGCCTCAAAGGAGGGCCTTCTACTGATGGAAGGACAGTGGAAGATCTGGGAGAAACTTGATGATACTGAACATACTTACTATCATAGGCCCTTTATCGAGGGGGGGCTCCTCATTGATCCTCTGGTAGTGGTTTTGTACATATTGCAGCTGTTACTCTGTTTTTTTTTTAGCTCTGTATCTCGACACTTACTGTACGACATTATATGCTCCTGTTTTTGGTCCACTTTTGGGACTTATTGGGCTCTTCTGATCATTTGAGACCATGGTTGTCTGCTCGGGATTGTTCTCTCATCCTGATATTAGCTGTTTATTGTTTTTATATCTGGGACACTTGTTGGGTACTTCTTTGAATGCACTAAGATGTGTATTTGAAAACTGTAATTTTGTTACTCAAAAGATGAAATAAAATTATTTTTTTTTTCCAGAAAAAAAAATAAAAAATTTGTTAAATAATGGTACACAATAAAAGCTCTTTAAATTATCAATAAAAATGTTTTAATGATATAGTTGTTTTCAAAATTTACTACTATCATATGTAAAATTAAGTGAAATTGGATAAAAATATTTTAATGTTAAAGTTGTGAAAGATTTATTATATTTTATGGAAAATAAAGTGGACATATATGCTTTTTTTACTTTATTTCTATATATTTGAATATAAAATAATATTAAAAATAATAAATTTAATATATATTATTATAAAAAATAATAGATTTAATTGAGTATTAAAATTAATATTAGTAAAAACTATATTAGCGATTTTGTGCATGAATGTTTAAAATGTTCAGTCATTGTGTGCAAGCTTATGGATTTGCATTGTGTAGAAATTTAGAAGGGACCGACGCGTTTCAGGTGGACCCTCCACCCATCACCACTATGTCATAATAGAAAAGAAGAGGGCAATAGAGTATATATAGAAAATAAAAAATTAACCATTAATTATAAAAGTTAGAGATAAAAATGTTTGGGGATATACTTGAAAAAAATAAGGTTGACAAATTGAATAATACAATAAAATATATATATTTTTTTTAATTAAAAAAAAGATTTATTTTATTGTATTTTAACATAAACTTGAAAAGGAGTATATTAAAGAGGCTGTGCACATCCATTCATTACAAAATTACAACGAATGAGGATTCTGTAAGTAAAGGAAAGGCATAGACAAAAATAGGCCATGTAGAGAGCCTTCTATAACCGCTAAAGGAGAGATTGTTCTGGATATTTACGGACGTAGTATATACACGAATAAACTGTTGATTCAAAAGGATGATGCAAAAAAACATAAGGTTAGAAGGAATTCATTTCTGTTTGCCTAGAAACCCCACAGGCTGGGTGACGAAGTCCTCCTTGATTTTTTGAACCATTGCTCCTGGATTTTCCTGGACATGGCTTCCCTGGTTCAGTTGCAACAGATTCTGTAGGTTATGGAGATCTTCTTGAATGCGATCAACTTTACCCATGATTTCTTTGATATTCATCTCGTTGTCATATATTCTGGAGTCATGACAACTTGTCTGATAAGAGACATAACGAACATCTTCAACGAGTTGTTTAACATCCTTAGCATTATCCGTGCTATCTGAAATTCCAATGGCCACAAAATCTGGTAGGCATTGAATATTAGTTTTCAGGTCGTCGAACCCTTCTCTGATGCTTCGTTCAACAAGGTCAATTCATCTAGGGTCCATTCTTGAGCCAGGCGAAGGAATAATACTGAGCCTGAGAGAGTTGTTACAGTTGTGGTCAAAAGAAGGTAAGACTCATTCAGAGGAGTCCCTTGAACCTGTCAAGAACCTACTAACCCTATCCTGCAGAAACAAAGCAGAGAAACAACTCCTTAGACCTTCAATGCACCCAAACCGAGCTGAGCGCTCAAATGAGAGACTCCAAGCCTCACCTAAACCAAACTGCATGGAGGAGGGGGTCAAAAGCCAGAAATTCACCAACACCGGAGGCTGAGAGGAAAAATGAGTTGGGTCCAAGAGTTCTATAGGAAAGAGCCCTTCATTTGAGAACTGCGAGGACTGGACAAAGCCGACGGATAGACCGAGATTGAAAAGGAAAGACATGAGAGACGAAGGAGAAGGGCAGTTTAAACCCCAAGAGAGGGCCATCATGAATCCATTCGTTCGTGACAAGAGATATCTTTCCTCGATCGAAGAGATTTATACAACGCCTTTAACAAAAGAACAAATAGTAAATTTGGAAAAAAAAATTTGCCAACCTTTTTTCAATAAATCCGATTCAGAAGAAAACAACCTTGATCAGTACCTTAAAAAGAGTTTCAATTCAAACATGGGTCTTATTCAAACTCAATCTTATCCGCACGGAGGAGTGAGTGGACTTGTGGGAACTGAATGGTTCATTAAGGCTGGAGGAGACTGCCTTAAATGGCTTGGGAGACGGAGTAAGGAGGGCGGGAGGAGGAGGCCACGTGCCCCATAGAGCAATGGAAGAGCTGCCACTTATAAATGAAATCATATCCATCTTAAAACTTTGCTTTATAGTAATTCCTATGCTTAGGCTTGAGCATATAATCCCAAGGATTAAGTCAAGGAATAGGTTTGGTTCTAATTTGTTCATGATTTAAAGAGATGAAACCTTGCGGGGTAGAGGCGCCAATATTTGCCAGAGCATCTTCCCAAGCATTATTTTCTCTTAATATGTGAAAGTAGTCGATGTTAGCTGGGAGGGGGAGCTGAATGATCCTATCATACAGCCTCCTACAATTGATGGAACCAGAATGATATCCAGAAGTCATTTTGTGGATTACTTGCCGCAAGTCCCTGAAAACTAGCAGTCTAGAGATATCTCTTCTATATATAGTTTCTAGACCCTGAAGAAGGGCCATCCACTATGCCTCATTATTAGTCTTGTGTCCTAGACCCCAAGCAAAATTTTTTACTGTATGTCCTCTTGGGTCAATAATGACACCCCCCGCACCTGCCTCCCCTATTTTATTTATATTTATATGTTTTATTTTTTAAACTTAGGTGGAGAAATTCAAAGGTTAAAAAGATCAAAGGAAATAAAAAATGATGGAAAAAGTTATTTAATTGTTTATTAAGTTAAGTATAGTAATTGAAAAGATTCAAATAATTAAAAAGGGGGTCAATTAGGAAGAACATCTCCCCCCATGATAGGCTTTATAAAAAAAGACCCTTACAACCAATATATTTGGATAGAGATTACTGACATTAATGATTCAAAAAACCTATATAGCAATCTGTAATTTTGCCCGTATTAATTCTAACTTCTATAATACAATGGTTTAGAGAATGATATTTCTAGCCTAAGGAATGAAGGTAATATCCTCTTAATGGGTGAATTTAATGCTCGTACTTCAAGCAACCAAGCTATTCTTCTAAGCAATTATTCCAACCATAATCTTCTTGGGTTAGACGAAGACCTTACTCTAGCTAGCAGGTACAACAGAAGCTCTGAAGTTCTAGGGGGGAATTTTGTTTAGGTCTGAGCTAGTGAAGCTTTATAGTGCTTAAGATCTCATAATTTGCAATGATCTAAAGAAGTGGTCCAATTCTAGCCAGATGACTTGTATCCATGGGCTTGGTAGCAGTGTGGTAGACTATGTTATTTTTGATATCCCTTTATACAACGAAATAATAAATTTTGTCATCTTAAACGACCACGAGCCTGACTCAGATCATAGACCTTTAATTGTAACTCTCAATTTTGTCATGCATAGCGATTCCATAGAATATAATCCTTATAGCCAAAAGA
This sequence comes from Pseudotsuga menziesii, assembly GCA_001517045.1. Classification (NCBI taxonomy): domain Eukaryota; kingdom Viridiplantae; phylum Streptophyta; class Pinopsida; order Pinales; family Pinaceae; genus Pseudotsuga; species Pseudotsuga menziesii. The sequence goes on from LPNX011056703.1 coordinate 451,601, forward strand.
ACTTGATCTTAAAAAATAAAATAATAATAATAATAATTTCTAAATGATTTAAAAATTAATTTGCTTCCTTAGTATAGACAACATAGATTACCTGTATCATAAGTTTACTACAACCCTCTCATACTCTATTAACAAGTTCTCAATTGAAGTTTCAAGTAATAAAATAAATAGAAAAATCAACCCTTGGTATAATAAAGATTGTAAAAGTGCGAGGAGAGAAATTAAGGAAGCTCTTGACGAGTCTCTTAAAATTGACAAGATAAAAATATACAAAGCCCTAACTAATAGGAAAAAAATGCAATATATTCATAAAAGATAAGAAAATCTCTTACACCTCTCTAAGGTGGCTCCTAAGAAATTCTGGAGGCAGATTCTAACTAGAAAAACTAAAGATAATAATAGAATTGCTTTACACGACTGGAATTCCTATCTTAAAAATCTTTATGAATCCCTGAATGTCATAGACAACTTTGAAACCCTGCTCACAGCAGAAGAAGTTTTGTCATTAGAAGACATAGATTTTTGGGTTAACCATCTAGCAAATGGAAAAGCTAAGGATAATAAAGGTTACCAAGCAAAAATCTTAAAAAATGGAGGTCATGTCCTCATCCCTCACATCCACAAGCTATTCAATCAAACAGTCAAGCAAGGGTTCCCTAAACCTTGGACTCAGAGCCTCATTATACCTATTTTCAAAAGTGGGGATACAAATAACCCCTCTAATTATCGGACAATTATGATTAGCCCCCTCTTAGCCAAGTTATATGGTATTATTCTGGAAAAGAAGATCAGCATATGGCTTGAAAGTGAAGGTAAGTGGGCTAAAGAACAAGCGGGTTTTAGAAGGCAACACTCAACAACAGACCACCTCGTTGCGCTTAGGATCATTATGGAGGAGTATCGTATGGATAAATCCAGTCTCTTTTGTTGCTTTGTGGACTTTAGAAAGGATTTCGATACGGTACCTTTAAATAACCTATGGAATAGATTAGAAGAGCTAAAAGTCCCTTTCGAGTTGAGAGCTACCGCAATAAGGTTATATAAGGATGTACTTGCCAAGTTTAAGAGCAATGAGGGGTGGTCGAAAGATACTAAGTATAATATCGGATTTAAACAAGGTTTCCCCCTCTTTCCTACCCTATTTGGAATTTAAATCGATAAGCTAGAAGGTTGTTTAGAAGAAGCAGGTTGTGTTGGCACGTTCTTAGCTAGAATAGTCATCATCCTTCTCCTCTATGATGACGATATTATTGTTTTGGCAAGGTGTCCATCTGATCTTGATAAGCAATTATGACTTCTTAAGGATTTCTGCTCTACCATGGGTATGACTTTCAACATTGAGAAAACAAAATTTATGATTATCAAATCCAAGGACACTTATGCTAATTTTGTGCATGACAATAGCAACTTGGATGAAGTGTCTTCTTACAAATACCTAGGAATTGATGCAACTGTCAGGTGGAATAACTCTCGAATTCATATTATTTCTCCATAGAATGCCTTTATTTATACATCTGATGACTCTTGGGATCACACATCCGAGAGTCTCTTCATATTCCTAATATTTACAATAACGTATAATCCAGACGGATTATATTCCAACAATCCCCCCCTTAATCCGAAGGGGTGTTAGTAAGTCCGAGCATGTTTCTGAATCTTTCAAACTTTTCTCGTCCAAGCACTTTGGTGAAGATGTCTGCAACTTGATCATTTGTGGAACAATGTCGAAGATGGACTGTCTTGGCCTCTACATGATGTCAAATCAAATGATACTTTGTGTTGATGTGTTTGGTTTGATCATGGAATCTAGGATTCTTAGCCAGCTTGATTGCAGAAGTATTGTCGATCAATAATGGAGTGGAGTTCTCTTGTTTTTCTTGCAAATCTTCAAGTATCTTCCTGAGCCATACTATTTCTTTCATTGCTTCAGCTGCAGCCACATATTTTGCTTCTATTGTTGAATCTGTCGGAACTGACTGTTTGCTTGATCTCCATGAGACAGTTGCTGATCCAAGACTCATAGTGTATCTAGAAGTTGATACTCTCGTCTCCTTATCGCCATCAAAATATGAGTCTGAGTACCCAATAAGTTTGAAGTCATCCACCTTAGAGTACTTGAGTCCAACGTCTTGAGTCCCCTTCAAGTATCTTAGAACTCTTTTTGCAGCTGACCAGTGTCCTTCACAAGGTTTATGCATGAACGTTGAAAGTATGCCAACTGATAAGAAATATCTGGTCTAGTTGTTGTAAGGTAGATAAGTCTTCCTACAAGTTGTCGATACTTGGTCGCATCCTCAAAGTCTTTTCCTTCGCTTGATGTGAGC